>JAYXIM010055438.1:0-141300 GCA_037575425.1 Anastrepha fraterculus | reverse complement strand
ATTCGGTTCCGCCTGTATTCAATCACTTCCCTATTTGTTATTTATGGTATACCTTCAATGTGAACTACCTACACTAAGCGTCATGTCACATTAGCCAGTTTGGCACATCAGTTAATGGCAGAGCGGCAATGTAAAAAGTGCCAAACTTCTTAGCAATAATTGTGGCTAACAATTTGACGCCTATAAATCGTGAAATTGTTATTTTCACTTTAGCACAAATTAAATAAGCAAAGAGTGGTGCGGGTGGTGTTAGTGGTGTTGGTGGCGTAACAAAGCAACTATTTCATTTTTGACTTCTGCCACTGCCTTTGCCTATTAAATTAGCAAACCATTCAATTTGAGTTTTGTTGCGGTTTTCTATTTTGACTTTTCGATTTGGCTTTTCGATACACAATCGCAATCCATTCGTGCGCAAAGTGGTGTGGCATGTGTAAAGTGCATACCCCCTTGCACTTACGTGTGAGAGCATAATTTCTGGTATGATTTGTATTTTTTTGTTTTGTTCTTCGCTACCGTTTGCTTGTTGCATGTTGCGCCAATTGCGGCAAACAGCATTGAACTTCTTGTCAAAGTTAGTAAGCAAAATATTTGCCAAATATGAATGTGTATGTGTATGTATGTGAGACGTTGCATGTGTAATCGAACTTAACGGGTTTGGTTTGGGTTTTACGCTCTCATTTTTTCTCATTGCAAATATGCACTCGTTTACGTGTATATCAAGCTATATCAAGCTTTGCTTGACTTGACTTTGTGGGCGCTTTCGTGCTATGCTCCATTGAGCAGCAGCAGCGACACTGAAACATTTTATTTAAAATTTTCTTCATATTTATTTTTGTAATCTTTGCTGATTTTTTTTTTGTTTTTTTTGTTTTTCGTAGTCAGTTGTTTAATTCAAGGTCATTTCATGCATAAAACCTGCATTGCTTATGTATTCCAACTTATGAACATTGCATGCCGTGCCATGCCAGCCATGCGGTGCGCTATGCCAAGCCAATTTGACTACCAAATGCGCCGGTAATACAATCGGCTTAAAGCATTTATTATACTTCAGCATATTTAATTGAATGTGTGTGTATGTGTGTGCTTGTGTGTATGTTGTAAGTGCAATGTGCATATGTAACACCATACAAGCACACATATGTGTGTATGTGTGTCAGTTGGTTGTCAACTGGGCCGTATACGCAACACTTATTTATATACTCACTTTTAACCGCAAAGATTTGAACTTTTTAACCTCTTAATTGGTGTGACGTCAATGGGTAAATACAATAAGTGGTCGAGGAAAAGTCAAAAGTAAATAGTTTCACAATCAAAAGACTAAAATTAGCACTAAAAGCATTAAGAGATTTTCAATTTAAATTTAGGTGTTTACATCCGATAGAATAAGACCGCCTAATGCAAGCAAGAAAGATTTAAACAAACACGTGTTTGCATATCAAAGTATTCAGAATGATGAGAGAATTCGGTTTAGCCATGTTCGTCGGTACGCTTGCGTTCTTTGCAGAATAAGTGCTCACATACCGGCTCGTCTCACAAAAGCAGTGTTTCTGTCAAAAGGCTGACCAAATGTAAAAAATGTGAAGTATGTCCAAAAAACCACAGCTTTATTTTTCTAACAGCAGAATAGTCGCTTCGTTACTGGGCATCTATACCTGCTATGGACACTCTCATGCGATAACATATGGGCTGAAAAGTCCCGTGCCCAACAAAGAAAACACGTTTTGTTTTGTTCAAAATTAGCTTTATTCATCAAGGTAATTTCCATCAAGAGCAACGCAATCATTCCAGCACCGCTCTTAACATTTCAATACCACTTTTGTGGAACGATTTATCTTCTGTCTCAAAATAGGTCTCAGTTTCAGCGATAACCTCTTCATTCGCGCGAAATAGTTTGGCCTGAAGAACTAAAGACATCTAGCGAAAAATTTCCAGAGCTTTTTAATTCACCTTTTCATAATGTCGCCATCCACAGTAGCTCAATTGCAGCTACGTTCGCAAAAGTACAAGATGGTGCAAAATTAATCACTTTACTCGAATATTTATAATTTTTGCAAAGTGGGTCGTACGACAATCATGTTTGACACTTGTGAACTAGACAGCTGCAGTATGCAAACAGAGAAGCAATGGGCCGCGTAAAGGGTAAAATAAAGATTTTCATCGCTATTTTTTTTTTACTGAGTAAAAAAGTTATTCAAAAGAGGTTGTCTGTAAATTCGGTTTACTGACGATAGTTTAACGTGACAACGTCATATGAAAATACTGATGGAATGGTTGCATTTTTCAAAAGAAAATTTTAATTTTATTTGTTTGATAGATATTTTGTATGGATATAGGGAAGGAGGTAAATGAAATCGTAATGGAATTGATCAAGTTACATTTATGCAAACGTGAAAAATGACGAAACATTTATCAAATTCATGAAAGATATCGCACCCTAAATACAAAAGGGTCACAACTCAAAATGTACCTTCTGCTCAAATATGAACGAGACGTTATCAATAAAACGGTCCGCAGATGACATATGGCAAAAATAAATTTTTTGTTTTTTGGTAAGACTCTTATAAGCTTACATGGCAAATTTCAGCGTGATATGTCACATAGTTTGTTTTCTGTGCTACTGTAAACAAGTCAAGCTCGAGTGTGGAAAATTTTGAGTTGTGACCCTTTTGTATTTAGGGTGCGATATGTTCAATTTCGATTGTGCATCAGACGTTAATAAGTCAACAACACTAAGAGGCAACATCATCGATTTGCCTTTTTCAAGACACTTTGCACTCGAAACATCCCCTTTCATTTCCTACTTTTCCTATCATCGTCCTATTCTCAACAGAGAAATGGTTCATTACCATGCATACAGGAAGGAGGCATATGCAAATACAAATATGTGAATTTATGTACAAATACAGCATATAGCTCACTCAAGTAGGAGAGAGCCAGATGTCGAACGTTGCCGAATGCGGGGGCCGACTGTGCTCTTTGACGTTCATTCCGCGCTTGCGCTTGCAGTTCAAGCAAGGTAACGGCGATTGAGCAAGATAACGACGAATTTGTTCGTGCGTGCAGCCAGCTAAATCAAATTATAAGACGTTATCACGTCAAAAACAAAATTGAATGGTTAATTTTTTTTATATTTATGACACACTGAGTCGGGCAAAACCGATAGTTTTATAAAATCGTACACTTCTGTTAAATTAACTCTCCACTTCTCCGCTCTGCAACCCAAAAACCCCTAAGTTAAACCATCGAATTTGGTGCCTTCTTTATATTTTTACAATATACTTTGGAGCTGCAATTAGTAAAAACCATATTTTAATTCATCTTATTTTTCTTCTCTCTTCTCAGATCGGTTATATTTTGTCACATTCAAGAAAAACATCAAACCAAAGAGCACCCCCAACACACACTACTTCAGCATAGATGAAGAATATATTTACGAAAATTTCTACAATGATTTTGGGCCATTAAATATTTGCATGCTGTATCGGTACTGCCAAAAATTAAATTCCAAATTGACTGCTAAATGTCACGCCAACAAAAAAATCATACATTACACAACGCTCAATGCGGCAAAGCGTCTAAATGCCGCTTACCTGATTGGCTCGTACTCGGTAAGTCTTATGAAAGCAATTGCCTTCTTATTTTATATGTATATGAAATTACACAAAAAATTACTTTGTATATCAAAATATTATATGTTGATTGAGTATGTCACTTGTAACTTATGTTCTTCTCCACTTTCCTTACAGATTATCTACCTAAACAAGTTGCCGATGGACGCCTATCGGCCGCTAGTCGCCGGCGACATACCCGCCTACACGCGCTTTTGTGACGCCTCTTTTGGACCAAGTGGCTATAAAATTTCGCTAATTGATTGTTTGAATGCTGTGTACAAGGCATTGAAAGCTGGATTTTACAGCTTCGACGATTTCGATGCCGAGGAATATGAGTATTTCGAGCGTGTGGAAAATGGTGACTTCAATTGGATTGTGCCACAGAAGTTCATTGCGTTCTGTGGTCCACACCAGAAGTCAAAAACACTGCCGAATGGTTACCCATGTCATTCGCCCGAACGATACTTTGAATACTTTCACGAAAACAATGTAACTACTGTGATACGTTTGAACGCGAAGGTTTACCATGCGTCGAGTTTTGAAAATGCTGGTTTCGATCACAAGGATCTGTTCTTCATCGATGGTAGTACGCCGAGTGATTTAATATTGAAGAAATTCCTCTCGATATGCGAGAATACAAAGGGTGCTATAGCAGTGCATTGCAAAGGTAAGTGGGGATGGTGGAAAATGTATGGAATTGTGGCTAAACATAATCTCTAAATGGTTTTTTGAGTGAAAAAATGTAATGTAAGGAAGCTAAGAGTCAAGAATTTATCTAACTATGGAGTTATTTTGGCCTACATATGTACGGGGTCATCAAAATAATTTAGTTAACGAAATAACCGATTACTAAGGTAGTATATTCAGAGTAATCTGTAGTGTAATTGATAGTCCACGATGTACCTAACTTACATTTGTTTCACAGTTTATATGCCGTTCTTATCGCAATATTTTATTAGATAACATTCCTTTTAACTTATCTATGTACATATGATTTTTCCAGCTGGTCTTGGTCGCACTGGCAGCCTTATCGGCGCCTACATCATGAAGCATTATAACTTTACAGCGCTGGAAGCTATCGCCTGGTTACGACTATGTCGCCCAGGCTCAGTGATTGGACATCAGCAGCAATGGATGGAAGAGTAAATATCGAAAATTAATCTATTCCCCTATTTTACCCATCAAATTCACTATTCTATTCTTCTTTTCCACAGTAAACAAACCTGGCTGTGGGCTGAAGGTGAGCGCATTCGCAAACGATCCGGTTTGCAATGTCCCATCCACAAGTATGGTATTTACAGCATTGCGCTCAAACAAGTCATCTCAACCGGTGGTACACCGCTGACACAACCTAAAGAGAATTGCGTAAAAGGTATCTCACAGAAGGTAGATACAATGCATCTGCACGATAGCGAAGAGATATCTACGAATGGCAATGCAAAAACTGGTGTTACAACGCGCGCTCGCTCACCCATCACCGCTATTAACACGCCAGCGACGATGGCCTACACGAATAATCGCCGCTCTAAGGAAAAGGCCGATAATAGTCGCAATGCGAATGTGAGCAGCGCCAGCGATGAAGATGCTACAATTACCGAGGAGAATGGTGATGATGAAGATAACACAGATAATTCGAATGCGACTTATATAGCATCGACAAGGCGACGTAAATCACCAGCGATACATCCGGGCACTACACTTGCGCCAACCGTTGCAAATACGCTGTCGGAAGGCGGTAAGCCGCCTACACCACCGGTGCGACGCACTCCACCCATTGCTGTTAGTGAGGCCATCACACGTCTATCGCCAATTGGCAGTACTGAGCCACTTTATGCAGAGAAAAAGATTAAGAAACCCTGTATTGGTTTGGAGGCAGCGCAGCGGCCGACGATTGCTTCGACGGTAAAAATGACACAAGCAGCAATCGATAAGCAGAACTCACAGACACAAGGTGATAAGTTGAATCAGATTAAAGCGTTGCGTCGCCAACATCAGCAACAAACGCACCAGCCCACAGCAGTGCTGCAGCAGACGTCGGCGTTGCACCAGCAACAATTGTCAATGCAGCATAATTCCCGCGGCAATAACACAAATGCGAATTCATAGTGAGTGAAATTTTCAGATGTATATACATTCTTTATGGGGTATCTGCCGAGCTTCTTTTTCAGTTTGTGGTGTGCAACTTGAAATGCTGAGCATCCAGAAGGCGGATTGCTTTTATACTCGTATATGATGAAATTAGGTCTAACATCGTGAGACGTAATTTTTTGGAAGATCTGTTGTGATATTAAAATTTTTCTCTTTCATAAGATACGTAAAATTTACTAAAATAGAAAAAGGATCGGGATCCAGACGTCCAACACTTGGGCCAACGCTTTGATGGCCAACCGATCGTCTCCCATTCTCTTTACAGTCTCCCATTGTAGGTTTCTCTTAACAGATTCCATTATTTTCTTCTTTTGCGGCTCCATTTTACTATGTCAGTTATTTCGCACATCTCCTCGTTTCGTTTAAGATCGCGCCTTGTATAGCCACCTATTGCTCGCAGCGTTCGCATTTCGACGGTGAATATTATTCGTTGTAGTTGAAACCACTCGAGTTTCTATTCCGTATTTCATAATTGGCTTTACGCATGTCTTATACATATATGCTAAATTTGCTCTTGATGCTCTTTGATTCGTTTTTCCATATAATATCGTGTAAATATCCGGTCACCCGTGTGTTTTTTTCGGATTGATTTTATCCACGAAATTTTTCGAAGATATTATTTTTGCGCCCAGGTAATTTACGGCTAACTTGCATCTTAATGGGTCTTTTGAAATTGTTAGTGATTTCCACTTTGATGTGGATATTTGCACGTTGCATTTTTCGAAGATTTTTCAGAAGAATATAGTAAGCGTAAATTTGCGTGAGCAGTGCATTAATCGCATAACATAATACATTTTTTACCTCAGTATTGGAAATATTAAAACCGTGTGATTTCATCCATTAATTATTATTTATTTTCTATATTAACAAATAAATTACAAAAAAATCACCTTACGACACAATTAGTTTTTTCCGCTTTCTATCTGTGCCTGTCGGCGAATCATCGGCGAAATTATTACCACCAACGATCGGCAAGTTTGTATCAAAACATCTACCTCAACTTATATATTTGGTGTTGTATCTGGCCCACTTATAAAGTTGTGTGATAAAAAAGTAACGGCAGGTAGTCTGCATAGCCTGGATTTAATAGAACTTTTGATACACTAGAGAATTTCTCACTTACCGGGGCTGTGGCAGCGGTGATCAGCGAATTATTTGAAAGGTCGTTAAACATCAGTATTATTTCGATATAAGAATTCCAAACCTATAGAACTGAATACAAATGAAAAATGCTCGTGCCAGACCTTCGGAAAATTCATTTAAACTTGTTTTATATTATTCTTATGTCGACTTTAAGGTTTTATGAATCAAAAATATATTGTTGCCAAGTAAAATATTATACGCATCAGGTCAGTCCATAATTTCACTTTTGTACGATTTTTGCATACAATATATTGTACATTAAACCAGTGATTTTAATCGCGGATAGATGCACGTGTTGTTAAAAAATAAAATGGAATCTTCGAACGCGTATAAGAGGCATATTTTGTATTTTTTTTTTTTTGTAAAAGTGGTAAAAATGCAACAACTGCTGCTGCAAAAATAAACACTGTTCACGGAGAGGATACCGTGAGTGTAAGGACTGCGTAAAACTGGTTTTCAATATTCCGAAGTGGTAATTGCGACGTGGAGGATGCCCCGCGCGCTGGTCGCCCTGAAGCCTTTAACTCCGACGCCTTGATCGAACTCGTGAAGCTGAGCCAAATTTGACAGTCGATATGATAGCTCAGAGGTTAAATTCATCGCCTGTAACAGTCCACAGGCACCTGGTTCAGTTGGGAAAGGTTTCAAAGCTGGGAAAATGGGTTCCGCATAGACTTTCCGTCGCCAACCTTCAGCAGTGAGTGAATGTGCGTTCTCAGCTGCTGCAACGGCTTGAAATGAAAGTTTTTTGAAACGTATCGTTACTGGTGATGAAAAATGGGTCCTTTACAATAATCCTGTTCGCAAACGCCAATGGTTAGATAAAGATGAAACACCAGAACCGACCCCTAGAGATGGTCTTCACCCCAGGAAGATTCTCCTGTCTATTTGGTGGGATATGGCCGATATTGTTTATTATGAACTTCTGGAACCAAACCAGACGATAACTGCTGATTATTATTTCCATCAGCTAGCAAACCTGAATGAGACACTTAACGAAAATTGACCGTCTTTAGTGAATAGACGCAAAGTTTTGTTTCACCACGACAACGCAAGACCTCATACCGCAAGGCAAACATTAAGCAAGCTGAACGAGTTCGGATGGGAGCTAATGCCGCATCCACCATACTCTCCGGATATTATCACCTTTTTCGTGGACTTCAATCCCATATGAGTAACAAGAACTACTCCTCAAAAGAAGCTATAAAAAGGGATATCGAAGCGTATTTTGGCTCCAAGGATAAACAATTTTTTTAACCGGAAATTAAAAGTTTGCCTAAACGTTGGGAAAACATTGTTAATAAAGGAAAATACATATATTATTGATTAATAAATTTATTAAACATCTTTTTTAGTAATTGTAAAACCACCTTTAAAAAACGCACGAACTTATGGACTGACCTGATACATGCTGTACATACGCACCTGTGCTCAAAATAATAGCAGCGCGACTTGTGGTAAAATTTTGACTACGAGTATTTGTCTGTTATTTATTTAATCTTTTTAATTTTAATTTAATTTTTTATTTTAATTTAATTTTTTTTTATTTAATTTTTTTTTATTTTTATTGCAATTTTTTAAATTTTTTTTTGTTTATAAAAATAATAAGTTTCAAGCTTTGTACAAAATTGAGATTAGAAAAATGTTCATTAAAATTGTAAGCTTTTTGTGCAGAGTTTCTATGAAAATTCGGGGTATGCAGTTTTGTAGTCCATTTATTTTGGTATAATATTGTGTCAGTTTAAAGTGGCTCCAAAGTCGCTTTGATTTTTCATAATTTTTTTTTTTGTTGACGATGTTACGCATTTTAACCCACCAGTAAACACAAATTATTAAAAATCTCCAAAATAGCCTTTTCAAGCTGGCAGAATGTAAAACTGACCGAAAACTTGGAAATTTTATCGAACATTTTTGAAGTTTTTAAAATTTTGTACAAAATTTCAAATTTTGAGTTATATGGTTATTGTTGTAATATGAACTATATTTTTATAAAAAAATCCAAAAAAAATAATATAAAAAAGTAGACGCATAGTCAAAACTTTGCAATATGTAGCGCTGTTATTATTGTGAACACAGGCAGGTGCGGATACATATGTGCATGTGTATGTTTTTTTTTTAGAGGTGGCAAAAAGCCTTGAAAGCCGAAAAGTGTGGGACTTGTCTTTCGACTCACCCACTAAAAACGCACCCCAGCCCCGTTTTCCTCCCGCGGGTCAACCGTTACGTAGTACTTCACGGGAGAGGGACACACCGATTGCCTCTACCTGAAAATCTGCGCTGTTGTTCAGCGCGACGCAGCATGTGTACAAACGAACTTCTTCCTTTTCTTTTTTTGTGATTTCTTTCTAATTTGTGTCCTCTTTTTATTCTTCTAAATTACAGCCCATTGGATTTCGAGCGTCACATGCGCGCCCGTTCACAACCTTTCCGCAACAATATCGCCAACATAATGTCGAGCGCACAGGCTCCTTCTGGCATAACAGCACCGCCTACATCCACCATGCGCCATGGTGATTGCCATGATATGGCCGCAGCAACAGCAGCAGCAGCGTCGGCGGCAGCCACGGCGGCGGCGGCAGCACATGAAGCAATGCTTGCAGCAACAGCGGCGCTCAACAACAAAAATCTATACAATTGTAATAATCGTTTTGTTTTTAATACACGTTATCACAACAACAACCACAACAACATTAACAATAACCATAACACACGCACTAATAATAACCTCATTAACCTTCTAACAATAGCCACACATACGACAACAACAGCAACAACGGCAGCAGGAACTAGTGTGCCAGTCACACGTGGAGAGGGCGGCACTGTTGTATCGACCACGGCGGCGGCTACAACAGCGACAACGTTGCCGCCCGGAGGCGGTGGCAGTGTGACGACGCGTGCGCGGAGTCTAGCCATCTATAGCAAGAGGTAAGTGCAAGCGCGAAGTGCCCCGTTAGTGACAACTACAATTATGTATTACGACAACAGCAACAAACAACTTACATTTAACATACCACCAAAACTAAAAACGGAAAACCAAAATAACTGAAAAACCAAACCAACAAAAAAAAAAAAAAAAAAAATTGTAAAAATTTAAAAACTGAAGTTGTGTTGCAATCAACCAATGCCAGTGCAATATAATCCAAGTAAACACCGCTTCCATTCCAATTGCGTTTGCGCACTTTTGCCTGCCTTGTTGTTGTACGTATCGCTCATTCGACACTGTTTGCCAATTTAAAATATGTGCCGCAAATTTAATAAAATGTGTGTATGTATATAGTTGTTGTACTCTTTTTGGCATGTTAAAATTATTGCTGTCATTTTTTATATAAATTTTTTGATATTTGCAATGTGCACGAATTTAACATTTTTACTAAATTTTGTTGTATTCATTTGTTTTGGATTAATTTCTGTGCAATTTTTTTCTTTTACAAAAAGTCTATACCACATTTTTAAAAATTAAATGTTTACTTTTATAAAAATGTTTGTACATATATATAATATTTTACTATTTCAAAAATATGTGTGAGAATAAGAAATCTAACGGCTTGTAAAGCTTTTACAAAAATTTTCAAAAAAGCAATAAATAGATTATAAATCCATTTTTTTTTGCTTATAAAGCATTTTATTTTTATTTTTTCTACTATTAAAAACAAGCAAAACAACTGCATGAAACCATACAGCTTAAATTTGCGGAAATAAAAAAACAAAAAATATTTCGCGTTGTCTAATCTAAAAATCTCTTAAAATCACATCTAACGTTTACATTTTTGTATCAGAAACAGAATATTGACATTTTGCTAAATGTTTTTGTGTTTTCGTAGCGTAAATGTGCAATCTTTTTTCCAATATGAGTACTACCCCATTTATAAAAACAAATATATATATTTTTTTTATTTATTAATGCACTAAATATGCTTAAAATACATTAAATATGCTTAGAAAAATATCGCTAAGCGAAATAATATTTAAGGCAAAACACCCCATGGTAGTCACCTCCCAATACTAATGAAACATTAAATACTAAACCGAGCTAAAATTTATGATATAAAAATATAAAAATAAGCTGAATGAATTTTGCAAGTCTTTACACTGTATATATTCATACATATTTACTACATAATATACATATGTACTTGCCTAGATTTATATAAATATAAACTTTTTAATATTATTCTCTTAAAATTAGACTTTCTAAAGCCAACTAAGGCATGATACGCTGTAGAAAATTAATTGTACTGAGATTTCCTGAAAAAAAACTAAAAACATATTTAAAAATTAAAAATTTACTTCAAACTTCTAATAAAATATTGTGCTAAATTTTGTTAATTGTTTATTAAGATTATATTTAAAAACTAAATTATTTATTAATCTGTTGTCTATTCTAACTGCTACTAAACTCTTTTTGCTCCTCGAAAATCTCAACAGTGGCTGTATAATAGGACCAGTTTCTTTTTTGTCGCTTAATCACATATGCCATATAGGGATTCGTTGTTAAAAATGTAAAAAAAGCAATTAAAACAAGAAACGTACCCCTTTTGTTTCAATATCCCATAATTATATCCATATATAATTTGCCTTATTTCAAGCGCCCTATAAATTTAAATTTTTGTAACTAATCGCTCTGCCGGGATGTATATATAATTGGCGCGTACACCCTTTCTGGGTGTTTGGCCGAGCTCCTCCTCCGATTTGTGGCATGCGTCTTGATGGAGGGACCTACAGTTTCAAGCCGACTCCAGACGGCAGATATTTTTTATAAGGAGCTTTTTCATAGTAGAAATACACTCGGAGGTTTGCCATTGCCTGCCGAGGGGCGACCGCTGTTAGAAAAAACTTTTTCCTAATTTTGGTGTTTCTCCGAGATTCGAACCTACGTTCTCTCTGAATTCTGAATGGTAGTCACGCACAAGCCCATTCGGCTACGGTGGCTGCCAGAATATATGTACATATGTATGTACAATATTGTGCTTTGAGTTTAAGAAATAATATCGAACTTAAAAATGAAAGCAGATTAAAGTATTAGTTAAGGCAAAAATAAATGCATTATTTTCTCGGTAGATGGCTGTAGTGATCGATATATCGTAAAGTATCGATCACACAATTTAAAGTTTATGCTCGTTGTCAAGGTGACATTTCACACTAAAAAAATTCGTTTGCTGTTTTTTTTTTACAGTTTTTCTTTAATAAAGGCGAAAATGCAAGCCAGCTACTAACAGCTAATTATGTGTAATTTTGGCTTCGTCGGCACCAGACATTTTTGGTGCTAAAGATAATGTCGAAGAAATCCACAGAAGTTGTCCGGCGTGTGAGTAGCCGTAGCATCGCCCAAGAGCTAAAGATCTACCATTAGCAGCTAAAGTAATGGATTTCTATTGATAAAACATAAAAGTAGAGTACTAACCAGGATGGAAATTTTTGCATTAATTTTTAATTAGCATTGTTTAGGAAACTTACTTCATGAGAAATTATATTATATACGAGTCTAGCTCGTAATTGTTTAATTGAAATAAGATTAAGGGTTGAATGCAGCAGAGTATTAAATTTCGCAAAATAACCTATAGGGAGCGTACGTATTCACCCCTGCTACTAGATGTGTGTTAGTTGGTAGGCCGGTGAAATAATTGAAGTACCAGTCTGGCACTCGCCATGTAGTACTAAAGCGCCGTTTTGAAGGTTGGAGAATGTTCATGGGATATATGTAGGTTGGAGCAAAAAAAAAAAATGTCGCTAACGGTTGCCAAATTCCTGCTTTGATTTTGTCCCGATTTCTCATGTGGGCACCTTGCTTTCTTAATATTTCAATGTGAGATTAAGAGTCACCAGAATGTGAATATACATACATACTCGTACATATCGCCCTGATCAAAAAGGTTCTAGAATATATTCAGAAAATTCAAAATACAAGTGTATTCCTCAAAAGTGATATAATCACCTCCAAAGTACTTCCCATCAACTGCAATGCCTTTATGCTAGCGTTTGATCCAGCTCTCGAAACATTTCTGGAACTCTATTTTTGGTATAGCCATCTTCAATTTTTCCAAACAGAAAAAAAGAGAGCCGTATCAGGAAAATTCGATGGCTGTTGGATGGTATTCAATTCATTATTGGTCAACAATTTACGGATAATGATGGCACTCTACGACGGTGCGTTACCATGGTGCAAAATCCACGTGTTGTTTTCCCACAAACCGTTTATTTTTTCACGTAGACATCTCCTAATGCCCAAGTAATAGTCCTTATAAACTGTCTGACCTTTTGGCTAAATATCGTGGTTTACAATACTCGTACCGTTGTAATCCATAAAAACCATGAGCTTCTCCTTCTTTTTTGACTAAAAATTACGTGGTTTTTTGGCATTGGTTCATTCGGTGCTCGCCACTAACTATTGAGCGATATCAACACGGTTCCATTTTTGCATGAAATTCAGGTCCTTTGGCACCAACTTTGCAGCAACACGGCGCAAGCCCAAATTATTAACTGCAATGTCCTGAATGGATCCATAAGCAATGCCTTCAAGTCCTCCGCCAACTGTCTGATGGTTAATTTTCGATCCTATTTTCTGCCACTTTATGGGTGTTTCCATCAGTTTTCGATGTCGACGACCTGGCACTACGTTCGTCATCCTCGTTGGGCTTACGATCTCTTCTAAAGCACTCATGCAACTCCGTAAATGGTTGTTTTCTTTAGAGTATCATTATCGAAAAAGTTTCCCAACATTTCTAAGGCTTTCGCACAGTTGAATCTTTTTTAACGGAAAATTTAATACAAACTCGTTGTTGCAAATTTAAATCCATATTTGAAACTGGAAAACATCAAAAGTACGTGCAGAGATAGATTTTCTTAAGATAGCGTAACTTTTGCAAAAGTCAAGCAACGGCAAACAAATTTTGTAGGAATGTTAATCACAGATATAGCAACATAACAGAAAAAACAACAGAAACACAGAACTCAAATCAATTGACTTAGAGCATCACCTAACGGTTGTTCCGGGAACTTTTTGATCAAAGTGGTATATAATCAGTTTCAATTAATTTTCTACAGCTCATCGCGCTTCAAAGTCAATTATAATTTTAGCAATGAGACATTCAAACCCAAAAAGAAAACAAAACAAATACAAAAAACCAAGAACCAAAAATATGCGATAAACAATAAACAGTCAATACAACAATAGTCACATGCATCCATATTACTTAATTAAATTATTATAATTTTTTTTCTACATTATTGAGTTTAATTTTTTTTTAACTTTTTTAAGCTTTTTACGTTCTCTAACGGCCGGTTTAATTTTTAACAAAGAAAGCTCAATTCAATCAAGGTGACCTTAATGCAAAATTAATGAAGCGTAAATTTTATGTAATCAAACCGAATCAACAAAACCGCAAAAATGTATCTAAGCGCAAATGAAGTAAGAACCAACCCCCCCATAACAGTAGCTCAGCAAATTAAGAATATCAAAAATTTTAATACCAGAGAAAAATAATATTCTAATGCTTTAACAATCACACAACAAATTGCTGAGTTTTCTTTTTGATTAAAATTTAGGGCATTAATTTGCTGAAATATGAAACATAATTTAATTTACTTCGCATGAAACAGCTACAGCACGTTTTAATATCACATTGGATTACGTTATTCAGCAACTTTGTGCGTATCGTACTTTAATTATGCACTGAATGACGTAAATTGCCAATTAAATTTGAAAATGATTATAAATACGAGTTGATTGAAAAGTAGGTATTGAGAGCGGCGCCTATAAGCCAGTAACTTAACGTATCGACACAAAATTTTTGATTAGTTTCAATGGTAAATTTCAAAGAAGTTGCCAATCGAGACAGCAAATTGAATGAAGTTGGCAATTCATGATGTGAAATTAAGTCATATATTGCCAACATCTGTGAAACAATTAGCTGCCATTTTGCATATTTGATGGCCATTTGATATTTTTTTGTGGCTCTTCCATTGCCAACATCTTTGATCATTTTAGTTTTTCAGACTGTGCATTTCCCTTCTTTGCAAAAAAGGATTCACCCAAAATCTCGGCGTCTTTCTTTCCTCTTCATTAGGGCAGGTCGATTTAAAAATCGCTCATTGCTCTGTGAAAATCGTATTCTAGGGATCAAAATAAGAAACTTTGCCGAAGGAACCATACCTCTAAAACGACTTCTGATGTCCCCCAATTTCAAAATATCACCATTTTTGGCCTTTACATGAAAAAATCAGCCAAATGGCTATGTCTTTTCTTTATTTTTATTTATTTATAATAATATTTATTATTTATTGATAATAATATCTATTTTTTCTCTTAAGAAATTTATTTAGTCATCATATGTAAATGAAAAAATTAATTTAAGTGAGTTATAGAAAAGAAACTAAAAAGTTCGACCCAAATTGGGGGACTTTAGAATTCGTTTTAGAGGTATGGTTCCTTCGGCAAAGTTTCTTATTTTGATCCCTAAAATATGATTTTCACAGAGCAATGGGCGATTTTTTTGCCTCCCCATAAAAGACTCTAAAAGTTCGACCCAAATTGGGCGACATCAGAATTCGTTTTAGAGGTATGGTTCCTTCGGCAAAGTATCCTATTTTAATCCCTAGAATATGATTTTCACAGAGCAATGGGCGATTTTTTTGCCTCCCCACAAATCTACCCGGCCTACTCTTCATCGTGTAAATGAAGCAATGCTTTCAAACAAACAAGATCGCGACATTTTCAAAATAACGATATCATAAAATGGCAATGCCCATACTTAAAATTTTGCCATCGCATTCAATCAAATTTGACAGTTGTTATGAAATAAAGAATTGAGTGTCGAGATATTGTGTACAAGGTTCATAATTCACACGCAATTTTAATATTTCATCTTTCATTTGAATAAACAAATAATTAGATTTCGATTCAATTAATTTTTTTTTTTTTGGTTTCAAACCATTTAAAGATGTTGTGTCAGTGTATTTGCTTTTCATTGGAAAAACTGAATATCGTCCCCTATATTTTACATGAAATAATTACATATAGAAAACCTGTCCGTAAATTTATTCTCCATTCGTTAACAACTTAACAAAAAACTAAGGAACAGTCTTTTGCAGAAATTATATTGATTAAAATAATAATTTTATTTATTTTTTATTTTATTCACATTCTTTTTTTTCTTATTTTTCAATCAACTTGCAGTTTGCGCTCGAATAACGTAATTCATATATTTCTCATAAATTGCACTTCAATGAAGTAATTCGTCATATAAATTTTTAAAACTCAAGGCACATTAAAAAAATTGTACCAGTAAAGCAAAAAAACCATATTTTTTGTTTTCGCTTTTGGCCTCAACATCAAAATCTATAAACACAGATTAACAGCTCAGAATAACTTAAACAAAATTTGACAATTTGGAGACCAACTAAATAGAAAAAAATCAGAATTGCAAACCTGCTACCGTTAAAACTGATTTTTTAAAACTGAATTATGTACGTACCTCGAATCAAGATCGATTCACTGGAATTATATATACAAGTTTATATGTATAATTGGGGCGTACACCCTTTTTGGGTGTTTGGCCGAGCTCCTCCTATTTGTGGTGTGCGTCTTGATGTTGTTCCACAAATAGAATTACCATTCAAAATTAATTTGCACTTATGTTGTGCTTTTGCTATCTTTTCCAGTAGTAATTTGCTGAGCAGTGTAAACTAATATCCCGGAAAGAGAAAAATATCCTAAATAGTAAAAGATTTGCATGAACAACAGCTAACAGCTGATTGTCATTTGAAACGACATTTTGCTTTCTAAATTTCTCCTTTACATTTTTAAATAAGTGTGCCATGTTGTTGTTCTAAAAGCATAAACATACCCCATAAATGTTTGGGAATGCTGACGAAGTGGCAGTTCTTGGTCGGTTATAAATCCGGGTCGTTCCGGTAGCGTAGAATCGACTATTGCCAGAACGTGAAAGGGAACTTATTTACATCAGTGTGCCAGGAAATATGCATTTTATTCAACTAGTATTCCATTTTTCGGGCCATTTTTATATATAACTCAGCCATAAAACATTTTTTCTCTTATCGCAAACAATCTATCAAGCCATTTTTTCATACCTTCTATAGAAGCAAACCTCTGCTCGGCACCTGCATAATAAAGCGTTGCAAAAAAACTAGTAATTGGAAGCAGGAACGGCTAGTCGGTATAACTTTCCAATTGAATGATTCTAAGGTTTTGGAATATGCCACAGAGAGAAAATAATTTTTATATAGGCTTTTTCTAGTAAGGTGAAATAAATAGTTCTGACAATTTTCCGTTTGATGTCTTTTGTGAGCTAAATCTCACGATGTACACTAAACAGCGATTTAAAGGTGACATCAGAAAAAGTTTTGGACAGTTGTGTGAATCATCTAAATAGAGCATTTGCTATTGGCAGCTTTTGATATTAACTGTATCACCAGGTTTCAAGGGATTCTAGATATAAACAATAGATCCTCATTTCTGGTGTTATCAAGCACAAATTACCGTTTTCTTGCCAAAGTAATCGGGTTTAGCGGTTATTGTTGCCGTCCTGCCAACTTATCTGGAAGTCATGCAATCATTGTGATTGACTATCTATGATCAGGAAACTAATAACGAATCACATAATACAAGTTGATGTGTAAACAAGCTATTAATAAGAGCGTTTCATAAAAGTGCAGCTAATGAACTACTTAATTTTAGCCTTAC
Source organism: Anastrepha fraterculus (assembly GCA_037575425.1). Lineage (NCBI taxonomy): Eukaryota > Metazoa > Arthropoda > Insecta > Diptera > Tephritidae > Anastrepha > Anastrepha fraterculus. The sequence continues at coordinate 123,699 of JAYXIM010055438.1, read as the reverse complement.
AGCTTAATTTATTTATCTACTTTTTCAGCAATTTATTTTCAACTGATTTTTTTGTTCTTATTTTTCTACATATTTTATAAAATATTCACATTATCAATCAAATAATTGTACCTACGTAAAGGCATCTTTAATCTACTATTTTATTTTGCCAGGTTTTTTTGTAAAATATATTTTACTTAAATTTGTTATTAGAAAAAAATTTAGTGCCGCTAAAAATTAATATAACTATTAATTACAATACTTTAAGTAATTATTTTAGTATAAATTGCATGAATTATTAATATAATTATAAATTTAAAACAAAAAAAAATATTTATATTAATAAACACAAAATCTATTTACCTCAAACAAATTATGAATTTCTTTTTTGTTTACATTTTTGGCAAACGTTTTTTTCCGCTATTCATTTGAGTTCGTTTGGAATTGTTCTCCTTCTCTAAAATTGTGTTTGTAAATAAATTTTATTTTCCTCCTTTGCTCGTCTTTTATTTATTTAGCTTATTTTTCTCTGTGTGTGTATATATGGCTATTTCGTATTTGTGCATCTAATTTTCATTTTATTGTTGTCTTATTTCTTGGCTAAGCAGTTTATTTGGTTTCTGCTACTTCTCCCTTGCTCCGCCTGGCTCCTTGCATTCCTAATTCGCCTTTCTTTTCCCAGTGCCCTTGTCATTTATGCAATCAGACAATTTTTTTTTAATTACTGTGGTAAAAGTTGTGTTTTTTAAGATTGATTATATCGCACATTCAATTTCTTCAATTTTTTTTAGTTATGCCAGTTTTGAAGAATATGTGCTGTATATGAGACAGTGTTACATTTGAGGTCTCGTGTGGTGCATATATTTTACAAATGTCTGATGCGTTAGTGAAGTACAGCTTGAAAGTTTGCAAATTTTACTTAAAAAAAAATGAAGATAAATAAATTTATTATTGCATTAAAATTACCATTCAAAAGAAGACGAATTGAACTGTACATTAATTAGTCACAGGAGCTAATCCCTTTTTTAGGAATTAATTTTTAAGATATTTTTTTTAATGGCAATTAGTTTCTATTCAGCAACAAATCAAAATCCTTGTATTTACTACTTCAACTTCGCTATCCACAGTCCAGCACTCTTTTATGATTTGGCGCCCCACGGCAATGCTTTAAAAAATTAGTCTCATCAGAACTCGAGTGTAGACTTTCAATCTACTCATATCTACGAATTTTCAAAAATCACAGCTATGACGTTAAGGAAGCAATTGAAAATTCCCACTTCAGTAAGAATATTGAATGCCAAAGTTGTGATTGGCTTGGATGAAAATTTATTTACAGGCTGATAGGCGATATGCAAAAATGGGAATACATTGGCGAAAAAGTAAGAGTGTATTTGAAATTGATCGATAAATTGTCTGTAGACTTTCCCATGTAAAACCCATGTTAAAGTCAATTTGAATTGGAATACTAGGCGCCTTCGATTCGCCACTCTGTTCGCTATGTTTCGACTCTACATATTCCCGTAATGAAAAGTTTGCATCTGAGAGCAATAACAAAGTTATCGAGGAAAATTCCTCTCATAAAATTGATATAACTCATTATTTTCAATGCTGTCGAATCTCTCTTTTCCGATATTAGGCAAATCATACAGGATTCATACAGGAATGCTTTTGTTGTTTCAAATTTGCGGACTCTCTTTTAATGTTCTTCTCGTTATTACAAACCTTGGAATTGTTTGTTTTTAGTCTACAGTCAACAGCATTAAAAAGAACGAGAAGGCAAAGGGTGTTGACAGAGCACAAGCGTCACAAGTAACGAGTAGAAGCAGCAAATATTTCCCTATATGAACGCGGTCTTACTAATACTCGTTAAATGCTTTCAAACAAATTTAATTTTTGGCCGCTCTTTTCCAGTGTTGCCAACATATACATAGGTTGTTATTTATACCAGTTACTTCATCTATTTGCCACCCGCTAACGAGAGGCCTTCTATTATTTTGTTTGGTAAATACCATTTTTTATGGACTCTATTTTCTATAAAAAAAAAATAAGGTCCACACCTTCTTGCCGCTATCTTTCTCAGAAACCCTACAACGTGCTGACATGGAATGATTCGATTTGCCAAGCGTTAGCGCGTATTCAAGAACACAGCAAATAATTTTCTTAAAATCCACAAAGCTCTACTGAGGTCCGGAAAGAGTATGTGCCAGCTCTACGCGTATAATTTGCCCAAGTTGCCATATGACCGAGGCGAACAGAGATTTTTGTGGTCCCTTATATGGCAATTAATGTTTCCTACGAGAGAACTTTTACATACCACAAATGGAGTAAGAGGGAACTTACATATTTAGAGATTTTTAGTAGCTCATGTGCATGAATTTGTTATTTTTTGTTTTTCTGCCAGAATATTTGTTTAATTATTAGTTTTTTCTTACCCACATTGGTTGGAAACTTTACTGAAGCAACCTCTAGAAAGCACATTTCAAGCGCGAAGATTTGAAAATGCAACACTGTTTTCAATATCACATTTTTACCAAGTAAAACAAAAATAAAAATTAAATAAATAAATCATCGTATGACAAATAAATTAATCCAAATGAAATCTTCTACTTTTTTCTTTTTATTCTATCCTTATGCCCGAACTACACTGGCTGCCTACTTTGTGAATAAAAATTTAAAATAAAAAACCTACGGTATTCCTCGGGCTGCTTTAACTAATCCATTCTATTATTCTACTAATTGTCGACGCACAAACGACAAACAAAAATTTACGTCTGATACCCTTCTTACCTAACCCAACAAAATTGTTCTATACACATCCGTCCCAGAATGGGGTTTATGCACTTACGCAAAGCGGATACACAACAACAACAGCAACAACAGTTATCCAATAGCAATAACAACAACAGCGCTGGTGGAATTGTAGCAACGGCCACAACGAGCAGCGGTTGCACCTTGCCGCATCATCATCATCACAATGTAACCGCGCCCACGCTGAGTAGCCTCAATAAACAAACCAAAACACACAACAACACCTTGATCAGTTCGACATCAAATGTCGTGACTGCGGGCATAAATGAAAGTAAAATTCCTGTGGTGCGCTCCAGTGCAGTGCTAATTGATGCGGGCGTCAGCAATGCAACGGCGTCAAGCAGCGGGGGTGGTATTGGCTCATCAGCCACCATACCACCCTCACGAAGTGCTACTTCACGCGCTCCGCATCATCATATGACGTTACGCGGACGCTCGCGAATACGTTATCATCGCGCAGGTGCGGCGGCTGCTACTGCGACGATGGTGGAGCCACCATGCACGACTGTGACAGCGCGTTACTATCGTGATGTATCAGCCATACCGTCGGCTGCTGCCTCACCTTTGGATGCTGGTGGTGGCGGTGGCGGCGGCGCGGGTAGTACACGTTCGGTTTCGGCAACGCTTGATTTAAACTCAAATCCATTACAAGATGTGGCTGGCAGTTCGGCTGCCTTCTTGCATAGTAAAGTCTCACAGTCGACCTCTCTGCCTAAATCTCACATGTTTTACCAACGTCATCACCATCATCAGCATCATGGCAGCAGTCCTAATAAGAATAATAGCAACCGCAACAGCAACAACAACAATAATAATAATAACAATAACAACAATAATAATAGTATGAATGTTCAATTAAATGAAAATTTACGTTCCACACCGCCTTTAGATACAAACCGGCTGAGTAACAACAATAATTGCGGTCGCAACAGTTTCGATGCGGTAATCGCTGCAACAACCACAGGAGCGCGCTTCTCACCTACTGGCATCCCAACGGGCATCACTAAACGCAACAAACGTTCGCTAAGCAGCACAAGGCTAGAAAAGGACAAATGCGATGAATACAATACGAAGCTGTTGCGCAAGGCAGCTGGCAATAACAATACAGCGCAGAGCAACAGTAACGCGTGTGCAAGTGGGGGCGCTCCCGGCAATGCAAACACCAACAACAACAACGCTAATAGCAACAACCAAAACCAGCTCTCCTGCAGCACGGGAAGAGGCGACGTGAGTTGCGAGTCAAGTGGCAGTAGTATCAGACCCTCTGGCGCTGCTGTGAGCGGCGGTGGCTATCGAACACGTCACCACGTGCCAAGCGCTGCTGCGACCGCCAACAGCACATTGCTTGAGTCATCTACAGCCTCGTCCGCGTCGTCAGCCTCCACTTCGGGTATACCAACGCCGACAGCGGCCACCACAGCGCATGGTTTGTATTTGCAGCGTGGCAGTGGCGCGCGCTATGCTGCGGCGGCGGCATTAGCGGTCGAGCGCGAGCGTGAGACAACGCTAAAGCTGCGCAAAAAATCAGTTACTGAGTACGGCGCAAGTGATTTTATTTTTTACGTTTATTTAAGTGTAGAACTATACAAAAATATACATACATAGAATTGCACGTGTAAATAAATATAAACATAAATATTTTTACAAAACTTAATTTACGCTAGAATTATGAATTTAGCGCGTTGCTGTACGCGACATGAATGCATAGAGCAATGGCCCACTAAAATAAAGGAAGCTATATGAGTATATATTACCGATCTTATGTTAAATAATTATTTGCAGACATATGCATATACAAAGTGATGCGAAATTATTCATCAAATTTTATTTTCCAATAACGTGTTTACAATTTAAAAATAATTATTTCGAATGATGGAAATCTTTATTTTGAACTTTACGCGTCCCATTAATTGTCTGTTTGTAGACTGCAGCTGTTAAGTTCACAAGTGTCAAAATGATTGACGTACAACCCAAAATTTGCAAAATTAGCAAAAATTAAAACCTTCCGAAAGGATGATGAGTTTTGCGCCACCTTGTGTATGTGTATAAATACATAATATTTTAGCCTTCATGTGTATGCAAAGCATATAAAAAAACATTTTATCCAAAGTACTGTAAATTTCAAAATATTTATTCTTCAAATTTGAATCTACATATAATATATATTATTACTTTTTTAAATTATTTAGCGTGAGATCACTGTAACTCACAGCTGCTTTTGTGAGTTGACGGTTGATGCCAACAGTTGCGTGTAGCTGGTCTACACGTACAACACTTTCATTCTCACACACTCACTCTATCTCTCCCACTGCATGCGTGTGCCTAATGAGTCAACTGGCGCGCACCTTTTTGTTGGTAGATGTTATTGTTTCTTTTGAGTATCGTCAAGAGAAATTAATGCACTTGCAGAGTAATGAGAATATTTTCAGTGCAATTGAAAATTTGCAATATTTATCTATATACGAGTATTAAATTTTAATAAGATTTCACTTAATTAAGCAAAAATTCATTATACTAAGCAATATGTATTGAGCATGTACAGAAAGTTCATTATTTACACAAGCATGAACTCATAAGGTATAAATAATTAAGGGTGCGAAGTATGTCAAATCCACTAATTTTAACGCGCCAATAAAATTAATTTGAAACAATAGAAAATCAAATAAGTTAGAAAGATCGCTATTGAGTTGTTTTAGTATGTTTGAGTAAACCAGCAGTTGACAGGAATATGATTCGCGAGCAAAATCGAATTTAAATAAACGAAATACTATAAAAAGATCGCCAACAAGGGGAAAGAATTTTCAATCGGAAACAAACTCAAATTAAGAAAATGGAAAATCAAATGAAATGCGTGCTATCTAGTTTTATATTTTTGAGTAAACGAACAGTTCGCTATCGAGCTTTCTGACTCGCGTGCACTTTTATCTAGACCGCATCATTGATTTAAAATATTTATCTCGTTGCTATTTATCCAGATGTTTTACATATCAATATAAATGCAAATAGATCTTGTGACAAATAAACAAAATAATGTAACTTTATTTATTTATACGAATTACTTATCTACATCTATTACTAATATGATTTGTTTTAACACAACTACATATGTATGTATGTACATATACATTTATTTTAATATACCTACGTATGTAAGTGCTGTTATTATTTTCAGTTTAATATTAAATTATTTCAAATGCTGAATTACTTAATTAACCAATTACACTTTTTGACTAATGGCAAGTTGAATTACCTAAATAGATAATAAATAGATTCATCAAAACCGAAATTTTCAAAAAAGAAACTTTTTGATTAATCATAATTCTGAATAAAATACAATAATTAATCAGTAGATTCTTGATACTTTTTTTATTATTTCAGGCATTTTCAGCACTTAACCCATTCTCGAACGGCCAGCACAGAAATTTTCTTTGATCTTTTTTATTTTTATATTCGGTGTTCAAGGCATCTAATTTTCCAGAATTTTTTTATAAAAGCGAGCAAAATAAATAATTCTCTATATAATCATTTGTGACTAAAAGTAGTGATAATTTTAGGTCATCAACTTTTTCGAATAAGCGCACAACCCCAATTGCAAATAAGTTTTTTCCACTAGCAGTCATTTACTGTTTTATACAAATGTTTATCTCAAGAAAACAACAGTAATAAAATTGGAAGTTGTATTTGAAGCCATTTTTCTTAAAAACCAAAAAAGATAGTTTTACTAAGCGGGTCACACCTACTTACTTTGATTTATCTGTTTTTTCAACTGCCTGGCAAAGCTGAATTTGCTATTTCCGAAACTTCGCCAAGGATGGAGTAAATCTCAGAAAACTTCCTTGGTACAAACTGACAATGCTCAGTCATCTGAACAAAAACACCATCGCACTTACTTCTCGAATGCGAAGCCACATTGGGAAGATGAATTAAGCATTTTGATTTGACAGGGCCGTTGTAAAGATGCCTTCATTCAGCCCAGCCCTACACCATCTTAGGTTGCATTAAAAACCGGTTTTAGATGTGCGAGTAGTGCATAACATACCTTAAGGACGAGGTGCACACCTCTATTTTATATATGTACCTGCAAATCTGGCAGGCCAAGCTTTTCAGAGAACGAAAATGCCTTTATCGGCGGGAAATGTTTAATGAGAATGCGGCAATTAGAATCAAGGATTACAGATTCTGTACATCGTGACTAGGATCATAATATTAAACAGTTGATACTGGTCAGTACAGTAAAATGTCTTTAAACTGGTTTTATAAAATTATTTAGAAAAATATATGCGGCCGCACATTTTTGCACGAGTAGGCGCTGAAAAATACCAACAAACTCCCATCGTACACGACGACAAGCAACCAATACTGCTATACGGCAGGGGTCATGTTACATGTTTTCTGTGACGAATAAGCGTAGCTAACGACTAATACGATTCCCCATCGAAACACAGGTGTGCAACAACGAAGCGCATGCCTCTCTCTTTTCGTCGTGTGGGAATGGTTTTGTGCTAAATACATTTAAAGTCTACCTTAAGAAGTGACAATTGAAATATGAAAATTTTTAATTTATACTAATTTTTTTATTTATTATTCGATCCATTTGTAAAACAAATAAAAATATTTGTGGACTTTTGCCAAAAAAAAAAACACGTCTGTTTTGCTCTTGGATTGATAAATCGTGATAATTGATTAGTAATGTCTAACATTTCTTTCAACTTTTATTGGAATGGATTTAAAAGTCAAGATAATGAGTGAATAATAATTAATAAATTATAATTTAAATATTATAGAGAGCCAAGCAATTTACTTTTTAATGGGTATACATTTCTAAGTCGACTTTAGCTATTTTGCCAAAAGTCCACACGCACGAGTATTACATAGACATAGTGGGTTGCACATCTATCGTTAGGAATTTAATTTAATTTGACTATAAATAAAAGACGCATGAATATGTCGCAATTATTGTTATTTTTTTTTTTTTTTTGTATTAGTTTTTTATTATTTTTGTTACAAAGTAAACTTTTTAACACAGAACTCAATTTCATTCAAATGATTTGTACGACCGGCTGCATAGTAATTCATTCCCTCAGCCCAATTTTTCAGAACATTTTCGCGAATTTCGGCGCTATCTCACTTTTGCTTGAACCAACTCTGGCTTATTTGTCTAATGGAGGCAAATTGCTGCCTCTAGGCGACCAGTTGGCAGCATTCGACTGACTTTATTCTAGCGAAAAGCGGCCCATGGACAAAACATCTCTTTTTAGAGTCAAAAAATCAAAAAATAAGGCGCACGACCCAAAAATCAAATTGACTGAATTTCATTTTTTGTTTTTTTTTTGTTGTAAGAATAGCTAAATAAAAACTATGAAAACATCACTTGAGCATATCTATGTATGTATGTATGTATTCATCAGCAACTTGTATTAAACTTCACAACCGTACATACATATGTATGTATTGAATTGTATATAAAGAAGTAAATAAATCTGCAGTAATTGAAACTACTCAATGTGAGGTTATGTAATATTCAACAAATTTCTTAGAGCGCCATTATGGTGCATACAAATAATTGTTATTAGATTATATATGTATGTGCATATGTATGTACATAGCAATGATGATAAGCACATACGTGTATACTATACACATACGTAAATATGTATGTATAGATGTGTGCAACTGTAGTATGTTTGCAAAAATTATTATAGAATTGATACTTGTGAAATATACAGAAATATATAACTGAAAGTACCTAAAACCTAGAGGATACCTAAACAACAACAAAACAAAAAAAAAACAAATACAATATGTAGCACTACTTATACATGCATTTGCATACAAAACAATGTGAATATAATATACAAATTAGGAAGTAAGAATAAATGATTCTTGTATAAAGAGAAGAAAAAACAAATACATATGTATGTATGTAGTGTGTAGCATTTTGACTATATTATGTTATTTACATACCTATAAGTATAAATATATTACACTCATATAAATGCTTACAGGCAACTAAAACATATGCAAACATATACATACATGCATACATACATACGAATAAGGTTTTGTAGTGCATTTTTTAATGTTTTCTAGTGCAATGTCATTACTTGTTTGACTAAATATTTGTTATATCATACATATGTATATACTTGCTATATACATATGTATGTATGTATGTACACAGCACAGTGACAAACTCCAGTGAAATGGGGAAGTTTATGTTTATTCTCCTTATGCTGAACGTCGCTGTTGCATTATTGTAATTACATGTATAATCACATGTGCATTATTATCATAACTAATTTTACTAATATATTTATATGTATATGCATTATTAAAATTATTGAAACTGCTCTTTTATAAGTAATTATACATACATACATACATCATTTACGTGCATACGTATACATATTTGTAAATTGTATTTCAAGTATACATATGTACATATATTAAAATTTTTTCAACTTTATACAAAGTATAAATACTCATATAAGTACACACATTTAGTTAAGAGCACAATTCTTATGTTTATTTCCTAATGGAATTTAGTCCTAATGGAACTTAAAGTAAGTTAAAATTCTACTTACCTACATATACATATATGTACATATATAATTATACAAGCACATACATATGTACATATATACATATTATATGTATGTGTGCGTGTATATGTGCATTAGCTCATACGCATGCATAAACATTTAAAGATAATTCATAAATTCAAATAAATTGCCTTAACAATGTTGTACAAACACACTAATAAATATTAGTAATAGTAAATAGTGAGGTTAATAATATAAAACATTAAATTCTTTCCTTAAAAACATTAAAACAAATTATTAGTTTCTTAAGTATTTTATTTTTATTGCTGTTTTTTATATTTATATTTTTGTTTTTTATATACATGTATTTTTTTATTTCTTTTTCCCAATGCAGTTAGGTGCATAACTACATAAACTTTAGTCTCGCAACTTTTGTTCTTCATCATAACCTCCTCACTTTTATAGTTAACAGAAGTACGAAACAAGAGCCCAAAGTATTTTCTGCTTCAAATCAAATATTAACAATTATTAAATAATTTTAAACATTTTTTACAATTTTTACAATTTTTCATTTCATGCAATTTAAAAAAAAATGATGACTATAACCAAAAACTAACTATTAAATGTTAAAACAAAAATGAATAGAAAATAAAATGCATATAAACATCTTGTAAACAAAATAAAAGAAAAGCCCTATTAAAAATAAAAATAAAAAATATTAAATATATTCAATGCATTGATTTTATTACTCAATACAAAGGTTGGGAGAATAATATATTTGTAAGTAAACTGAAGTATTCGTTTACGAAAAATTAAATGGTAAGTACTGTAGTTTATGTAAATATTTTTGGAAAGTCAAAAAATACTGCAAATACGACCATCGAGTACTGTAAATATAAATGCGAATTTCGAAATGTGAAATCATATGATGGGAGAGTAGTTAAATCGAAATACTACTGTCAAATAACTTTGTTTTACAATTTTTATTAAATTCTGCAATTATTACAGAAACGTTTCGCATTTAAATTCGTAATTTTTTAAAATAATTTAATTAGATTCTCGTACGCATACTACTCTATAGGATCGCTGCATGAAGCAGTAATTAAAGATGATAAAACTTGTGTAATTTTCACCCTGTGTCGGCCATCTTGAGCTACTTAATGAATCCGAAACGCCCATGCAACAATAACTAAAGGTGATAAAAGATGAGTAATTTTCACCATCTGTCGGACATCTTGATCGACTTAATAAATCCGTGATATTCTCTTGACTTTTTATTTCGGATCAAATACTAAAGAAAGAGTGCTCAAAAGCATAGCAATGGAAACTTTTGCTAAAAAGATTAGCAGGCAATATTGTTTTTGTTGTGTCTCAAAATACAAAATGAAAAAGAATAACTTTGCCGTGGCATAATTGTAGATGAAATGTGTGAGAGTACTCTTCTTATAATACGTTCACACATGCATATATATATATGTATAATTGGCGCGTACACCCTTTTCGGGTGTTTGGCTGAGCTCCTCCTCCTATTTGTGGCGTGCGTCTTGATGTTGTTCCACAAATGGAGGGACCTACAGTTTCAAGCCAACTCCGAACGGCAGATATTTATATGAGGAGCTTTTTCATGGCAGAAATACACTCGGAAGTTTGCCATTGCCTGCCGAGGGGCTATTAGAAAAATGTTTTTCTTAATTTTGGTGTTTCACCGAGATTCGAACCTACGTTCTCTCTGTGATTTCCGAATGGTAGTCGCGCACCAACCCATTCGGCTACGGCGGCCGCCACACATATGCAATAATCACCTATAAATCCACCAAATGAATCTACCCGTTCACATATGGCAGATTACCTGAAAAATTGACAATCAGCTGTCAATACTGCTTTAAGAGTTTTTTATTCATAGAAATTATTTTGGTGGAATATTTCGGTTTTTTTGGTTTCTTTAATTATTATTAACGATGTGAAGAAAACACGAGGAGAAGGAATAGCTAATTTAATTGCGCAATTGGCTGCTAATAATAAACAGTTGAAGGAAATCCGTATGCGACGTTTACTGAGGTTGCAAAAAATTATGGCAGCAATGCGCATGGGATATTCTATATTACATTTTATAATAAGTAATAAGAGAACAAAAAGTTTATGGACACACGCTTTTTTCTGTAAAATGAATCGATAATTAAAAATTTTATTAGAATTATGTTTAAAAACCTGTTTTCTTCACCGGCATACATTTCATTTAGTTTTCATTTTGATGTGTCTCCTTACATCCGTAAAAATAATTATCGATAACACAGAAAACACAGGGTTGTATGTTAAAAAGTATCGTTATTATCTAGGATTATTTTATAATCTCGGATTTTGGGAGAGAAATTTTGTATGGGAAATCGCGCTTTTTAATTACGGATTTTGAGTTAAGCGCGAAAAAGTAGATCATCTACTTATATGTGAACGTATTATTAACTAAATAAATTAAAATGGTAAACTTTGTAAACAAACATTAAAGTAAGGATAAAAGTTAAAGTTATAGAATAATATAAACATTGAGGAGAATAGAAAGGAGAGTCGTTTGCAAATAATCAAAAATTTAAATAAATTTACAATTAGGTCAGCTCAATCGCTGGTTCTGTCAAATCCGTATAAAGTCGAGTGGGGATACCGCCAAGGTGAATATATAAAAAGTGGTGGCGCTAGAGCGATCACAACATTTATATTTATTTTGTTTTTCCAATTTGGTGTTTTAAATGTGAATAATTCCATGAAAATATAAACAAAGAAGTAAGTCACTTTGCCATTCAAACATCAAGTCGCAAAATCTGCTGCTCTAATCCCATCTTTAATTAATTCGCCTTAGATACCACGCTAGGCACAAGTTTCTGCAAGCCAAAATTATTATTATATATTCGCCTCGATCTTTATTCTTTTAAATAAATAATCAACTCTCAGCGCCTTTATATAGATGTTGTTATCGACATCTTGTCTAGTGTGGCAACGCTTAGCATACGTGTTATGTATCGGCGCCCGATGTCATCTTTGATTCGGTGGCATTTGTTTATGGTCAATAATTTTTCCTTCGAAGCATTTAAATATTGTACAAATAATGTAAAGAACTGAAAGCCTTCTCCTGAATCCGCTACTTATAAACTTAACAAACAAGTATAAATCCATTGATGAAGTGTCTGAAAAATTGCCTTAATACTTGAAACAAAAGCAAAGGAACAAAGGCACGCAACTAAAATGATCACTTCACATTTTGTGCAGTCTGCCTGCTGTGCGTCGTTGGTATTTTTGGCATTTTGTATAGCCGATTCCGCCACCGATGAGGTAAGCATCTAAAATCACCAACTAACGGATATTTATAGTGATAAAGCTTAGCTCCAAATTGGAAGTAGATTATCTACATATTGCTGGCATATGTTAATTATGATGGTATGTGTGTAGGTAGTAGTGAGTGTAGGCAAACGGTATACTAGGGCGGGGATATACACTGTTGCGCTATTATTTTTCAGTTTGTTCTGATACTGATAAAATGTATCGATTTTTACTCTTATATTAAATTTGAAATTTTCGAAATCTTTTATTACAGCACTACTTGCCCTTGCCGGCCGACGACATGGTTCTTAGCACAAATAAACGCTTTCAACAGATCATGCAAGGTGGTGGCTTAGCAGATATAAATTGGCCGCAGCCACCAAAATTGAAAACGGAAATCAACGTGAAAGACGAATTAACCAAATTGAATACAAGTTAGAAACTTTAGTTTAAAAGTATATATGCAATTCTATTAGATGTAAATAAAATATTATCTCGGTTGCAGCTTATGTATATCAAAGTGCATGGCCAGAAGAAGATCTTAAATTGGGCTCAGTAACCGCAGTTAGTTTCGATAAGGCTGGAAATGTGGTGATATTTCATCGCGTGGATCGTATTTGGGATGAAAATACATTCAATGACAGAAATGTCTTCCTACAACGAAAGAAAGGACCCATTCGAGAAAACACCGTATTGGCACTAGAACGTAAAACGGGACATGTCGTCTACGGCTGGGGGAAGAATCAGTAAGTTTCTATGAAAATGTAAAATACTCAAAAAACTACAAATATAGGATATGTAAAATATTTTAGAATGTAAATCGATTTCGTACAATATTTTAATTAATCGAATCAATCTAAATTCTTTAATTCATTCAATTAGATTCTACATGCCTCATGGTTTAACAATCGATCATGAGGATAATGCATGGCTTACAGATGTCGGCCTGCATCAAGTTTTTAAATTTGGTCCGCGTGGTTCTTCTGATAAACCTTTGATGACTTTGGGCACAGCATTTATGCCCGGCGTAGGGGATTCGAAATTTTGCAAACCTACCTCAGTCGCCGTTCTCGAAAATGGTGATTTCTTTGTTGCTGATGGTTACTGCAATGCCCGAATATTAAAATATGACAAAAATGGAAAGAAAATACTCTCATGGGGGCAAAACTCATTCTCTGGTAATTAAATTACTTCAACTCCTTTCTACTATTTATTTCTTTTATTTTTGTTTTTTCAAACTTACCTCTATTTTATAAGGCTCTTCCTTTGAAGTGGCCCCAAAAAATTACTTCGCCATTCCACATGCACTGACACTCGTGCCTGAACAGCAACTAGTATGTGCAGCTGATCGTGAAAACGGGCGCGTACAGTGTTTCTTTTGGACTAATGGTACATTCCACTCCCAATATTATAGTCAAATTGTAGGCGATCGGTTATTTAGCATGGATTATATACCAGCAGAAGGTAATGTTGAAAAACGAATATTTTACAATACAACTGGGATCATGGATTTTAAAAATGCAAACCATTTCAGGCGGTCAACTTGTTATCGTAAATGGACCCATTGCTGGGTTGAGTGCCCAGGTGCAGCATTACAACGAAGTGCGTGGCTACATAATGAACATGAGAACTAAACAGGTGGTTTCGAAATTCGGTCCTAATGATATGCAATTTTCAAATCCCCACGATGTGGCCGCAACCAAGGATGGCAATGAAATATATGTTGCTGAACTAAATCCAATGCGTATACACAAATTTTTGCATAAAACTGTTGCCAAATCGATGCCGTTGTCATCAGCAAAAACACTTTTGAATAGCAGCAGCAGTTACACTTTAAGTCACAATGGTCCCGAATATCAAGTGGATATGCCTTTGATGAAAGCTAGTAATAACAACGCCAGCTCTGCACCTGGACCGATGTTAGTAGCGAAATCGCATCACCCAGGAGGCACAGCAATACTTGTTGTATCGTTAATGCTACTTTTCGCCGCGCTGACGTTTACATTAGCATTTATTATTGCACGTCGGCGAAAACGAGGTAACGAATCGCTAAATGTTGGCCCACCCAGTGAATTGGTGTATCGAAAATTAGTCGCTTCGAGTCAAAATATTTGTGAAGAATGTCCATGAGGCGCATTCATCTCTACATCTCTATGTGTAGCTTTACACTTTTTGCGTTTTGATTTTTTATTTCGTATACAAATATATTATGTAACCTTTTGTAGTTTTTGAAATTTCAATGTTTGAATCACCTTGTTATACGATGATTTACTTGTGTAACGAATTTGGCAGCTATTTTGCTTCTGTATAGCACACTAGTTGGTGTTGTAACTTTGAAAATAATTCATTTTTTCATGCCTACATTTATGTATGTACCATGTGCTAAATTATGTGTTTATTAAAATTTTTGCTAAATGCACGTATAAAATTCTTAAACTATATTAAAATTTGATAGCTAATTCAAAATTATATTGTACCGTATTATGCTTTTTTATATTAAGTGTCACTACCGTTTATTTTTAGCATGTCGTAAAAATAATAAAACTTTTTATTAAGAAAATTTAATTTATTTTACTTTTTTCCTTTCTACACAATGCAATTTAAGGTCGTAATCATTTTATTATTGTACATTACTTGTGAAATATTTATTTATTCATTATCCAGTGCCAAAGAATGAATGTTGCCTGTGTCACCCTCTAACTTTGTGCGCCATTAAGTACCAGAGCGAAACTCTACTTGACTGTTCCGTCTATGTATGTATGTGTATGTGTACTTTTAGGTTGTCTACCATTTGGCGTGAAGAATCGTCGTCACGCTTGGGATTTTCCCTCGAAACCAGAGGGATTCAAACTAGGCGGCTTGTTATTGGATCGTGGCAAACGTGGAGGTTTTGAGAAGCTCGATCAAAATGCCAGTGATGAGGAGAATGAGGCAACAACAAATATGTTGACGAGTGTGCCATTCGCCTAAGCAAACTAAACACGAAATTGCAGAAAACTAGAAAACCAGAAAACGAAGAGAAGCTTTAAAGAAATAAGTGATTTCTAATTTCCAATGAGAAGGCAACACATGGACTGCTAATGTTTTTATGTCATAATAGTATATTTTGCGCATCAATCAATATATTATTACTTGCAATAGCAGGACTGCAAGTTTTCCAATTTGAAATTATTAACATTCCGCTGCGAAACTTAGTTATAAATTATTTGCTTTATTTAAAAATAGTCTGAAAGCGATTATTTTTATGAATATGTAAATATTTAGGTTTGTTTTTTAAGTGTGTGGTAAAGCAAAAAACTGTAATAAGTCAAGAATAGTAAACTCGGGATGAGAAACTAAAATACTTGGAAGTGAAATATGAGCAGATTTGCTTGGTGTTCGAGGGTAGAGTGGTAAATAAGGATTGGAAAATGTTGTGCAAAGCAAAATTTACATTAGGTCTACTTTAGGTATACTATTCCATATAATTAATTATACTTTGAATGTTAAAAGCGAATTTCCGACTACAACTGATACTTCATCATTTTCAGCATTCCATTTAATCCACAATCCAGATTTCATTAAAAATTCAGCTAATCTCAAACGAATTCTCGAATTTTCATAATAATAGTCGAATACGACGCAACAACTAACTACTATTAAGCCAAATATTTGATTTTACAATTTTACACACGCACGGTGTGTTTGTGTTCATTTCCAACTACTTACTTTATATATTTTAAAAAACTTTATTCAAGTATAATATTTTTTCTCATAATGCAAAAAATAAAATTTTTGTGGCCAAATTTTATCTATACCTATAAATATTGTTGTACAAATAACTGTATTTTAAGTCATAGAAGTGTTGTGTGCGGGCGAGTTATTTTAAAATTGCTACGAAATAAAGGCAAAGAGAACATAAAATTGTGTTTTTCCGATAAATATTTAAAAAAAAAAATTTGATTTTTTATTATTTGAATGTTATTTCTAATAGAATACAAAAAAATCTAAAATAGGCACGATTGCATTTCTACCCCCAAATGAAAAAAAAATTAAAAATAGGCATAAATTGCAATTCTGCACCCGAATAAAAAAGTTAAAATTAGGCACAAATTGAATTTCTGTCTCCAAATGAAAAACTTAAAAATTGGAAAAATTTCAATTCTGTCCTCAAGGAATCAAAAATTAAAAGTAGGCAAAAATTGCCAATCTTTCCCTAAAAAAGAAAACTTACAAATGGCAAAACTTGCTATTCTGTCCCGCTAAAAAAAGCTTAAGAATAGGCACAAATTGCAATTCTGCTCCCAAATAAAAAAAAAACTTAGAAATAGGAAGAAATTGTAATTCTGTTCCCAAATAAAAGAAAAAAAAATAAAAACATGCACAAATTTAAATTCTGTCCCCAAAAAACAAAAAATCAAAAATAGGCAAAAATTGCAATTCTGTCACCAAATAAAAAAAAATACTTGAAAATAAACACTGATTGCAATTCTGTACCCGAATAAAAAAACACTTAAAAATATTCACAAATTGAAACTCCGTCCCAAAAAAAACAAAACAAATAGGCAAAAATTGAAATTCTGTCCCCAAAAACAAAAAGGCAAAATTTGAAATTCTGTCCTAAATTAATACTTTTTATGAAAAGTTGAGGAGCGAAATAAAAGACACAGAAGTAAAGGATCTTTCAAAAGTGGCGCCTAAATGTCAGTGGTGAATATTTCCCATACGGTACCTCATTTTATGTTATCTTTGGAATTTGTCAAGTAGACAGATGTACTTCAATTCTAAGCAGTAGAACAACGCATCCAAATTATTGAAACTTATTACGAAAATGCTCGATTTTTAAGAACAACATATCACAAAATTCGTAATTTTTTTGTGGAAACAATCGCTCGAAAAAGTGGCTAATTCAAAGGTTGGTGCAAAAATTTCAATAAACTGGTTCTGCCGAGGATAGAAAAAGGGCTGGCAGACCAAAAACTGAAAGTTCTGTTGAGAATACTGTTGTTGTAGCGCAAAGGTTACTAAAAAACATTCAACATCGATATCTCGACGTTCTGAACAATTAGACATTCATCAATCAACTGCTTGGTGAATTTTACCTGTAGACGTCCACCTGTTATGTTGGACATTTAATGATGCCATTTTTCACATATTGTTGAGAGCCGTATTTTAAATAAAAATTGGGAGACCTGAAAAAATCTAAGTTTTTAAATATTTTATTTAAAACAACACTTTGACGCGTGGTTTGAAAGACCCTTTAGGTACCTAGCTGAATATGCCAAATACTTCGCTCCAACCATTTATAGATTGAGAAAGTGAGCAAATTAAAAAAATTAACATTGAGCCAATCGATTCGCGAGCAAAATGAGTAGTGAGCATAATAATTTAACAAATATTTTTTTCTTAATTTTAATTTTATTCAGAATATCATTAAAATAAAACCTCGACATCCATATTACAGATACACAATTAATAGGCGCCGTAGGTGTCATTCTTCTCATGGTAATCGTGTTGTCCTACCCCCTACATCTTACAGTCATTAAAAATCTGTACTCTTTTTCGCTTTTTTAACTTGTGTTCTTTCGTAGACTACCGTTCGAAATGAAGCAGTGAATCAGTTCATAAGCTCTAACAGCGCTGCCGTCTGCTTCAAGCAATGGCAGCCACAACCGGATGCGCAAATGTTATGTTTCTGTAAGAATTAAACATAAATAATTATTTAGATCTTTAGCTCTATTATGTTCACGCACATTGAACCATTGCATCATATGCGCCATGTGACCACCATGACCACATGCTAGACACGCATTGGCTGCACCTTTCACTGGCAGATTGCAAAGCTGGCAGAAAAGTACTGGTCGCTGGCAACTGGTGCATGAGGGCGTACGCTTGATTTTATTACAGCCTGTACATTCCGTGACGAATTCAACACCGTGTGGCTGCGTTTGTGAGAACATTGTGTGCTTTAGAATCTATAAAGAGACGATTATTTAAGAATTTTTAAGAAAAATCATGTATTCCATATTTATTATACCAGCGAACGTTTGGTCAGCAATTGCCAGCCGAACAATATATCCGCATACACTTTCTTGAGATGGTCAAAAAGTGGCATCTTTGTGCGTCTTATAAGCGAGCAGGAGTACGAGTCAGAGTTACAATGCTTTGAGTCGACCCAGTCCAGTGAATCCGACCATGAGTTGCTACGCAGCTGCTTCAAATGCACATTAACAGTTAGTGCTGTGCTGCATTTCGGATGCGATGCATGGTAATCAATTGGCAACACTGTGTGGTAAGGCGACGTGTTGGACAATTGCTGTAATTTATTGTGTTGGAAGCCTCGTGGAGGAGTCGACATGAATTCACCCAATTCTCCTGACGTTGAGGGGCATTTGTGAAAGAGGCATGCCAACATTACAGCCGTCTGCAAATCACCAGCACCAGCGAAATGCATGATTAATGCCTCAAGAAGAAATTTCTTGAAGGGATCCTTATAGAAAAGCGTTTCATACTTCGTTTCATTCGGTATATTTGGCGTAGCTATCAGCTCGGCAAGCGTCCAAATCGGCACCAGATCATAGCGATCGTGTGTTTCGCAAACGTGCCGATTACGGCGACAAGTTGCCCGTAAATCGCGTTTGTCCAATGAAAATTCTTTTGCCATTTCACAATTAATATTCAGCAGCTTACAGGCTTCGTAAATATGCACGATAGGCGTGGCATTTGTTTGTTTTTGCATTGAACGATTCTTCGAGTGTTTGGCGCTCATCCGGTCTTGCAAATAGAAGGATGAATTGGAGTCGCGGTGCGTGTAGAGTACATTGCCCAGCAGAACACCACCACTAATGGCCGAAAAAGTGCGTGGAGTTGTGTTTTGATGACGCAGAGTTAAGCGTTTGGAATGGGGGGCTTGTGCGAAAGTAACCAAAAGTCCGGTAGCGTTGAAATTAACACTCGAAGTGCGGGGATAAGGAATGCAGGCATCATGCAAAGCGCCACTTAAAGCGCCTTCCAAGCGAGGAGATTGTAAGCGCAGTTGAGATTTATCAGTGACACCACCAACGGACTATATACGGGAGAAATGAAGATACAGGTAAGATAGCAATTACAGCCAATAGCCCATAATCGGCATACAGATTTAAACAAACCTTTTTCATGGCAGCCACTAAGGCACGCAAGCATTGCTCCAAGCAGGTGCGTGATTTTTTAACGCGCTGTAGGGCGTTAGTCTTGAGAGTCTTAAGCAAAATCGATGATAGTTGTTCGTGAAGTGTAGTACCCTCGCAAAAAGAGAATTCAGGGCCTACATTGGGACTCGGATACTCGGTTGGAAAAATAGTCTATGAAAAAAAAACACCTGAAAATAAAGCACATTAACCATTACTCTTCGTACGCACCTGCAACACCACTATGTGACCTCCAGCTGAAATCTTAAAGACGGCATAGCGCTTAATCGCATCCAATACATCCACCTCCACATGTGGCATATTCCTATTAAGCAGCGAAAATTCATGATGCAGCGAGCAAGTCGGCTGATCAGTAAGTGAACGCGCTATATGTGCATCCTCTTTTCGCAATGGCGGCGGTGGTGATCGTGATATAGTTGGTATTATTAGGCTGTCCGAGGTTTCGGTCGGCAGCGATGCGGCACCAGCGCGTGTCAAACTCAAAGTGGGCTGATATAAGGATGACGAGTGTATTGGCTGAAATTTTGTGGGGGTTTCCGCAAAGGAGTCAGGCGTGTCACACACTTCATTGCAATCGAAATCCGGTTCGCAAAGTTTAAGCATCGTAGGATCGATCTTCCACACGCGCAAACTACGATCACGTGACCATGTGACCAGTTCCTGAATATAAATGATTTATGGTTATAATTTGCGTAAGCAAAGATATTATTAATAGTTTTTTTCTACAAAAGAATGAATTTTCTATACAATGAATTGTTATATTTAATCTTCACACGAAACCAGGGATTTTTCGTACACTTAATTTTTCTACGCAAACAAATGATCCGGCTTGAACTTACAATCTCCGAGATATTTTCACGATTTGGGCGCCACTCAAAATCAAGTATGACATCAGTGTGTCCGACAAATGAGCATACAGGATCTGTTTGTTTACTATTGCTCCATAACAGTAAACTGTTCTCACCGCGTCCCATGGCAGGCACGACGATGCTAACCAATCCATTACCAATGGGCTATAAGCAAATTAAATTCATAAATGTACCAAATTTAGAGAAATGAAATACATAAAGCCAGAACACAATAAAAGTTACATACTGTATAACGCGCCCGCCACACTGGAGAGGACATCGTTATAATTTTCTCTGCACGACGCGGATTATTCACATCAAAGTATTTCACTGTGCCATCTTGACTCGCTGTAGCCAAACAAGTTTCACGCAAATGACTCCAATTGATGCCGTGTACCCTGCAAGTAATATATATATTCATATATACATATGATTACAAAAACATACCTACATATGTATATAAGTGTACTTTGAAGCCTACCTATTCAAATGCGCAGTGATATAATGTACAGGACAAGAACCCTTTCGCATATCCCATATACGGAGATCGCCATCATGTGCCGCCGCTAGCAAATGGCCAGAGACACGATTAAATCCAACCTGTGTTGCACCAGCTAGTGATATATATCACATAAAATAAAAATAAAAAGTACCATATATATATGTACGATTTCGCAGCTATACTTACACATGCAGACTGCGCTCAGTGATAAAGTCGGCTTTCGAGGATCGCGCAAATCCCAAATGTGTGAGAAAGTATCAACAGAACAGCTCACCAGCAAATTGCTGTTTTTGCTATGCCAATCAATATCGGTCACCATGCGGGTATGACCCCGCAACGAATGGTAGTGCTGCATATCTGCTGCACCCCAAGTCACCACGTCAATGTGTTCACTGGTCTACAAACCAAAACAGAAAATCAATTAAATTAAACAAAACTGATATCTGTAATATTTTTTATTATCAGTTTCACTTGCCGCTATAGCACAATACTCCTGCCGATTTGGTAGTGTAGCAAATTCCGCCGCCGACACTTCAAACTTTGAATTTCTTTGAAATTCATGTAGAGTACCATCGTCTTGTCCGAGCCGCTGTAATGCTAAATGACGTCGCCCGGCTAACAAAACCCATTGTCCCGTGTAGTCTACAGACATAGCGGTGGCCTGCAGTTCGCGATGCTCATAACACTTGTTGCTTTGCTGCACAATATGTGCCTTTTCACGCTCCCGACCACGAATGCTGTTGCCGGTAGCTGCCGACTCAGAAGTTGGAGGCATCTTTGAGTTGATGAAGCTGCCTTAAATTCCAATGACGCCCAAATTTCTTGCAAAATTGCAAATTGCAGGAATCAAGTTCTTCCTTTGTGTTGTTAAAAATTGTTGTCAATATTAAGAAAATTTGTCGCGTATGCAATCGACTGCATCGTTCAGGTTTTAAAAATGTTCCAAATGCAAAGTATTATTATTAAAAGAATATTGCAACGCTAAATCGAAATTTCGCTTCATCGCAATAAGAAAATAAACTCGCAAAAAGAAAACGCACCAAGAGAATATTAAAAGATTCTCTTCTGACGCACTGTTTATTGTTATCAGCGTTTATTAATGAAAACAAATATGGAAACAGTCACGGAAGCAACTAGTAAACAAATGTTATCGATAATTTATGAGGTGAAGTCGTAGAAGGTGAATTCGCAGCAGCAGAATTTTGTTTACTCAATTTGGTAGTTTGGTAACTTCTTTGGTTCAATTGTCAAAATTCCTATGCGAATATAAACAAACGAATAAGTATAAAAATAGTTTATTCTCACTATTGCTCTCATGATTCATGAATCATGGTATTGCTCTGTCACGGTTTTTAGCTTCTGTAAGTAATGCTGTTGTTGTTGTAGCAGCATAAACATTCCCCATACTTACGGGGTGTGCTGCTGGAGTGACAGTCCTTGGCCGGATATAATGCTGAAAACAGTGAAGCCCGTAAACGCAATTCCGCCTCAGCTGTTTCGATCAAACTAATGAGAACCCCATGTAAACGAAAAGTTCCTTCCTTCCGTATCGTAGTACCGTAGATTTTATTTCACGATTATTAAAAAAATTCCGTAATTCCGACCCAGCTGGTTGCTCTTTCACCACACAGTATTGCCAAGCAGTACATTTCGAAATCATTTACAAAATAAACTTAGAAAAATGATAATTTTTGTTAAAATAGCTTAAAAATACTGTTGAATAATGTTAATTATAGATAAATGAACTATTTGCATTTGTTGGTTTTTGGCTTTGGTTTATTAAACAATGAAAAATTGTAACTGATAACGCGGATGTGTGAAAAAGTGTGTAAGCAAAAATATCAATGGCAACATTGTGTAGATACAACCAAACACATACACGCATAATGCTGAAAACAGTGAAGACCGCACGGAGTCCCTTACCGCATGCCCTTACCGTGCACAAAAACTCACCCCCGAGAACAAGTGCGTTCTTTTAATTACATATTTACACAATACATCAGTTGTGTAAATCCACCTTGATATGACTTAATATATTTCACAACATGAATTGCCAACTTCATTCAATTTACTGTCGCGATTGGCAATTTCATTGAAATTGACCATTGAAAATAATCAAAAATTTAATGTCGAAACGTTAAGTTAACACGGAAGGGCACATATTTCTTATCCCTGCATCTTTACTAGGGGAATCACCGCAATTTCGAAAGTGTACAATTTATACCAAAATGGTTGGTAAGTCCTCCGTTTCGGCACTACAGGAATATTGTGCTAAAAACAAGGTACAGCCACCAACCTACGAGTACGTTGATGAGGAAGACGGTAGTTTTACCTGCCAGGTAATAATTACGCTGCCGTAGAACACGAACTACTATATATAGTGCATTATTAAGTGCGAAAAATCTCATCTGATCTATTAAAAGATTTCCTTTATGGACACCGTCGCGGAGGGTAGAGGTCGGTCTAAACGAGATGCAAAACACCAGGCCGCCGCTTCAGTCATAAAACGTTTGCGGCTCAGCAACATGCCACAACTCGTCGAGGATTTCGATGCTGACATACCAACTACTGACGTCATAGTCCAGTTGCGGGATTATTGCGTACAACACCAAATGCCGCTACCCACAATCGAAATTGTACAACAGGCCGGCACACCAGATGCGCCCGAATTCACAGCGTTATGCACAGTTGCTTCAATACGTCGTTATGGAGTTTCAGAAAAGAAAAAGGATGCACGACAGAAAGCCGCTTATGAAATGCTACGTATAATTGTTGATGTAAGTGGGTTAATTATATGCAGGTTTTATATTCACTATTATTGTATATATAGGATGTGTCTAGATTGGAGCATCAAATGCAAGTAGCTACGTTACAAGATGCACAAGAAGATATTGAAGCAGAACGTTATAAAAAATTTAAAAGTTATCGTGAAATGACTGAATCCACTACCGGTGAAATACCAGGGGTCTTACTCTGTGATCGACACAATTATTTCAAGAATTTTTATACCGAATTAAAAAACGCAGCGTATAAAATACTTTCTAGTACTACATACGAGAATGAGGAGGACCAGGTAATGGATTTACTGGATACGCTAAAAATCAAACCAAAAATTTCGGAAATGCACTCATCGGAAGGAAAAGCCATGTTGTTTGTCGAGATGAACTGTGACTTTGATGTTGTATTCGCTGGATCGCCGAGCAAAGTGTACAGAGATATTATTGATTATTTCAAAGTGATGCTATGAAAAATATTTTACGTAAATGAGAGGAGTAACTATTATCACAATATATGAATTAAAAAAAAAAAAACAAGCTGAACGGATGCTTAGTGAATGAATTAATTAAAGGGAATTGTTTCATGTGCTTATTAAAATGTACCAAATAACGATTATAATTTAAATTATTTTTTCTTTAATTACATGCTCGTGTACTTCGTAGACCATAAAAAATTAAATAAGTTATTGTTTGTTTAAACTTAATTCTAATATCTCACGACCTACGCCATCCGTACTAGTCCAGACTATTTTGCATTGGAATCGTTTATCTGCTGTAATCAAGTCCTCAAATTGCCTTAGTCCTCCACCAACACCAAAATAGTATGTTTTTGCGGCAACTAGCACTACACCGCCTGGACTTAGTTTCCTGTATAATGTCTCCAACAGCTTTTGCTGATTTTTAGGATTATAAATTGTCTCTGATGTTAGTATAAAATCGAACTTATCCGTTGTGCCTTGCGAAGTTAGGTCCGAGTATTTTCGCCAATCACCAGAGTAAAATTGCAAACTTTTACTCAATGCGTCAATTTCATTCCGTTGAATTTGTTCTGCGTTCGATATGCCTGATTTGTCAACATCAGATTTTACCCTGGCTACATTTAACAGAACATTTGGTATCGTAATTTGTGTCAAAACATCTTTATTCTATGAAATATTTTATTTAGCAAGTGATTTTTTTATTTATTTTTATTGTACTCACATAATCTTGAAAGTGCACTGTTGAACCACACTTGTACGCATAAATACCAAGCAAACCAGCGCCACAGCCTAGATCCAACACCCGTTTTCCGCGCCACTCTTGTGGCTTAAAAGTTTTTACTAAGTATTGCAGAAGGTCTTCTGTGCATTCCCAGATTTTCGCACCACCTATGGATTTAAGTTTATATCTGTACATCTTCCTTTAACATTAATCATTTCTAGAATGTATTTACCTTCATAAATGCCTGGAATGAGGTCGGAGTGCTTTTGCTCGGCTTTGCTAATACCTTTATTGTCTTCACTATTGCCAGTTATGTGATCTAATAGAAATTTTGTCATAATGTGTTTTATGGAAATATCGCCAATATTTAATATTCTCGCATTTAATTTATATACATCTAAGTTTTCTAGTGTTTCAATGCTTATAGGTATATTTTCTGCTTCGTACCATTCTTCAGGTTCATTGCTCAGCTCATTTTGACTGGAATCAAACTTTTGAATAAACAGGCGAACAATGCTTTGGTTATACATACATACCTCGTAGTAGGTATTAAGTTCAATTCCTTTTCATTACTTTTTCTACTGAAAGGATTGTCATTATCAATATCAACATTAAAAGCAAATTTAAACATTTTGTAAATAAAATCCGGTTATCTCAACAAGATTTTGTGGAAATACGTTTTTCTATTTGGTAAACAAAACAACTTGTCGGTAATAACCAACACGTGTGGTCAGCGATGCCATACTAGAAACTCGATCAAAATAATGCTCTGTTTCCATAGCACAGAATTCGCTCTCCCATTCGTAATTCACTTCACAATTATATTTCTAATGTCTGACGGTAAAAGTACGTTCACATATGCATGAATTACCCTTAAATCCACAAAATTAATCTACCCGTTCACATATGGCAGATTACCTGCAAAATTGACAATTATCTGTCAATACTGTTGTGAAAGGTTTTTCCTCAAAGAAATTATTTTGGTGGAATATTTCGGTGTTTTTGGTTTGTTTAATTATTGCTAACGATATGAAGAAAATACAAGGAGAAGGAATAGCTAATTTAATTGCGCAATTGGCGGCTAATGCTGCTAATAATAAACAGTTGGAGGAAATCCGTAAACGACGTTGACTGAGGTTTCAAAAAATTATGGCAGCAATACGCATTCGAAATTCGATATTACATTTTATAATAAATAATAAGAGGACACACGATTTTTTTCTGTTATATGAATGCATAGTTAATAACATCTAACAAACATTTTATTAGAATTCTTCCCACAAAAATGTTTTCTTTGCCGGCATCCATTTTATTTAGTTTTTACTTTGACGTTTGTGAAGAATTACATGCGTAAAAATAATAATCTATCACACAGGAAACAAAGGGTTGTATGCCAAAAAGTATGGTTATTATCTAGGATTATTTTATAATCTCAGGTTTTGGGAGAGAAGTTTTGTATGGGAAATCTCGCTTTTTAATTACGGATTGAGAGCTAAGCACGAAAAAGTAGATCATCTACTTATATGTGAACGTATTATAAGATAGTTTTTATTGCATTCGCCTTGGAATTTCCGTGCAAAGAACAATTCGTTTGAAAACAAATGTACAGTTTGCTTTCGTAGAAAAAATAAAATATTACGCGGAGTACGACATTTTTAAATTTAGAAAAAAATTTAGGGTTAAGTCTATTACACTGCCATTTAGTACCGAACTTTTTATAAGACTTCGCCAATTTGATCGTAATTTTTTTTCCGGCATGCATAATTTTTGGCGATTTTAAATAAAAATTAACGGATAAGATTTATAATGCAAAACATTTGGAATGTTGTGAAAAAAAATAACGAACACTGCTCAGTCTTCCTCATATGTATTTCTACATTGGTATGTAGGAATTTCTGTTAAACAATTTAATTAATTTGTTTGCACAGCAAACATTTCGCAAACAATTTTTTGTTAGCGTTTAACATGAATTCAATTCATTTTTGCAAAGACTGAATATATGTAGTATGTATTTGAGTTAAAAATATTTACACCGAATAGAATAAAATTCAAAACAAATTTTCATAACATACATACTTTTCATTTGGCTAATTTTTCGATACTATCGATAGTTTTTCGGAAAATTACTAATCGATTGATAGTCTGATAACAACGATACTATTACGATAGTAATTCCAGGAATTGCGAAAACCATCGATGGTGTGACTATTGATATTTTCCCATGCGAATATCACTAACACAATCTCAGTTTTTTCATAAAGAAGCCACTTGGTGATCCAGGTGACGTCAACCCATCAACCATAGATGACCCATTAACTAATTCTGTGAAATTCTCAGAGACGAATAGCGGCCTGCTACGTACACCTCACCATGCTTCCTATCAGCTGATTGTCTCTATTGGTTTCCACCACTAAATTTGGTGAACTTCTTGTGCATGTAAGTTAGTGAATATCCGAACCGTCTCAAGTAACAAAAATTGACTCTAGCATAAAATTTCAAATTTGATGACTTAACGACTGTTATAAATTACTGAATATCAGCAAAATTACATCAGTCGATTTTGTTTGTAGGTGTTTATTTGATTAATGCAATATTTACTAAATAATAGTTTCATTTTATGTATTTTGCAACTAGTTATACTTTATGTATTAAGCGTAAACACACATACAAATTACTTGTTTGCTTGTAAAACTTTGCAGTTAATTTTCTATTTATTTACGTTTTCTAGTTACTTTCATAAACTTTTATGCCTGTAGTAACAATTGCTTTTAGAATTTGCTTATACTTTTCACAGCAACAGATGCATATACATATATATATTTATGAATTTCGAGTACAAGCGTACATAAAGATAGCGATGTAATAACACCAAAAAAAGAACGAAATCATAGTAAGCGGTAAATTTTTTTATAGTTTTTTTTCAGTAACACGAGCACATTAAACCCGTCTGGAATGAGGCTGCAGATATCAGCATATCACAGATGAATTTATGTGCATTATTTGGTAAAAAAATAACAAAACATTTTTTATAGTAACATAACTACTTTGTTTAGATACATAAGTTTCGATTATTTACGACGTTCATGGTTTAAATATTTGTATATTTATAATTTTTTTTTGTTTGCTCTGTAAACCACTTATGCTGGGGAGTTTTTCTTCATATAAACGAGCTACGCAGTTTTTCGATTATTAGTTCAGTATATTATTGGACGATTAACAGATTTTAAATTAATAATTTTTTCTAAGTCCGAAATTTCAGCTAAAACATGTTTAATTCGTTATTAGAAAAATCATATATGGATGTTTTTAAAATAGAGGCTGATAAAGGTTATATTTCAATTGCTCTTTTTGCTGTATTTCTATATGGCAAAAACATGGAGAAAACGAGCAGTATTTTTAAAATCCTTAAATATCCCAAAAGTTAACAAATATCCCCGCCATCGTCTAATCGTACAGCACATTTATTTCAATTAGCTACTCGAAGTAATAAAAAAACTGCATCTACATATATTGGACTAAATACACTTCAAAAAATTAATCCATATCAAATGTAAGCGCAATTTAATTAATCGAACGTCGAAATAGTACTAATTCAATTGGTGTTTGCGTAGAAATGTGAAAGCGGTTCCAAAGCACCAATGCGCAAAACTAGCCAACCACGCAGCAGCAAAGCGTTGTACAGAACCTATGCAAATATTTTTCCTGCTTGCCCTTACAAGATAACTAATAACCATGCATATTTCGCATTATTGCTCAATTACGGTAACTTCAATGGGCGGTATAAATTTCCACACATGCTCCTGTTGTTCATGATAGCTTGCCGTGCTGCCAACAATTTCATTAATTTGCAAAGCTGGTGCAGCACCACTATCAAGCGTTTGAACGCCAGCTGGTTGCACTGCTGGAGGTTGGGGCTTAGAACAGCACTGTATACTTGCCTTAAAGCGACCGGGCGTAAAGAAGATCACCGTGCATTCGTGTTGAATTTGTGCGTGTTTCTGAAGAAGCGGTATGGAAACTCTGTATGTGAGAAGGGCAAAAATGTTTATACGTATGCACGCGTAAAAATATATAGGTGCATTTTTATATTACCTATTAGGCCCGGATATTGCAACGCGCGTATCCAAATTGTAATTTTCCATGCCATTCAAGTAGTCCTGATAGAACTTGATGGTGAGCACGAGATTGCGCAACGGTTGTGCTGACTGATTGCAAACGCTTACATTGAGCACGGCGCTTTGGCCAGCGGCGCATACAATTTCCGATTGCGGCTGGACGGGTGTATTTTGGAAGGAGACCACTAAAATATATGAAATAAATTTAAAAAAATGTTCGATTTTTTTTTTCTTTAAATAACTCTTACTCCATTGAAGGGGCGATACGGTTGTTAAATCAATCATAGCAGATGTCAGTACGATACCGTGCAATGACGCTATACCCTGTATATCAGTACCCGTGAGCAGCCAACTAATTTTTACACGTTCTGCTATGTGTTCCGAGCATAGTTTACTAATACTGTCGCTAAATGAAAGTAGTTGTGTGCGGTAACATAGGTCTGGAGAATATATACACAAGATATTCGCTCAGTTACATATATAAATATCTATGTATATTACAGTTCAGCCAATGCAGACACATTTTAATACCTTTTTCCATATTTTCAGCATATTCCGCTTCACGCGCCGCTACCACTTGTTCTAGCGAACAACGATCGACTGGTATCGGTACACGGCAACTCTCTTTGGCCTCGATCAGTATACTCTTGTTGTTGGTGTAGTTAAGCGACATTTCTTGAGCAGTCAAATTGGATACATCCAGCACCAAATAGAATTGCGAGGGACTAAAAACGAAATGTAATTGCGGCGTTACTGTACATTTAATGAAGGTGGGAACTTTTTATGGGTATGAAAATAATGGTATTACAAAGCGGGCTGGTTTGTACTTAATTATCAGTTAGGAAGATACTGACATCTGCATATATTTTTTAATTTTTTTATTTTTATAGCCGATGGCACTTCTGCGCAAGAATATTCTAATTTTTTCATTTAACGGTTGTTTGGAGCAATCTAACGCAATCGACATATACATAAGCATACGTATGTAGATATGTAAATACAAAAATGTTCAGTGTAGAATACCTGTCCTGGAGTTAAAATCATGGTCTACCGGTACCAAATTTCTAACCCCTCTTCGAGTTTTAAGTTGATTATATTTTTGTTTAATGTCAAGACTTGAAAGTCCGGGTTACTTTGCTGGGGCGACAGCCCCTGGTCGGGAAAAACCAGAGTCATTCCGGTAACATAGAACTGGCTGCTATGGGGATGTAATCTGGTCGCTTGGGCACTTTAACCGCGTTATTGCTATGCGCACTTCATGATAGCCTTTACCTTTTTTATGGACATTCGCAACTTTTGCTATTCAGCAACGAGCAGGTCTACTCCATCCATAATTTAAATATACTTCGATTATCAGATTCTAAATCGAAAGCGGTCACCGTAGCCGAATGGGTTGGTGCGTGACTACCATTCGGAGTACGTAGGTACGAATCTCCTTGAATTACTAAAATGAAGAAAAATGATTTTCTAATAGCCGTCGCCCCTCGGCAGGCAATGGCAAGCCTGCGATAGTATTTCTGCTTTGGAAAAGCACCTCATAAAAAATATCTGCCGTTTGGAGTCGGCTTTAAACAGTAGGTCCCTTCATTTGTAGAAAAATATCAAGATGCAACGCCACAAATAAGAGGAGGAGCTAGGCCAAACACCCAAAACGGGTGTAAGCGCCAATTATGTTTATATATTTATATAAGCCGCAAGTTATTCTTCGGAAATCAACTCGGCTTTAAAATATCGAAGTTTGCGAGAAAGGTTTCGCACTCTTTTCCGGTATATCAAGCTCATCTTCTTCCGATCTCTCCTCATTCTCAATCCAAGATAATTCATCTCACAGTTTTCTGCTGCAGTGTCGCATTTCTTATAGCACCAAATGTTTTTTTTAAGCTCGAAAGAATAGGTTAATACGCAGGAATAATGATTTTATTACTCAAATGCGACCCTATGTTGAGATGGGAATTGAGCTGCAAATCTGTTTCAATTCCTCTTTCAGAAGCCGAGCTTCATTTTTAACGCTAAAAGCCAACTCTTGGCAAATTTATTGGCTGCCTTCATATTCATTTATCACAAGTTGGATTCGAGTTCTTCGATCCGAAAACAGTCACAAGCCACGTTGCATGAGGGATATTTGTAGGCCAATAGCTGTTGCTGCATACTGACATGTTTCGAAAAGAAATCTTCGTCTTCCGTTATAGTTCATTGTGTAGTCTAAATCTTCTGCAGATTGAATTCAAGATTCCTTTCCACCCAGTAACTAAGAGAAAGGAGGCGCTTTTCCAATTTCAGATGCATATGCTCAACTTCTAATATGACTTATAAAAAACCTCTATTAAAATATAATTTAATTAAAAATTCGTGGAAGAAAAAATAACGAGAAAAACAAGGTATACATTGGAATTGATTAATTAATTTAGGCCACCTATATAAAAAGTGTATTCTGAACTCAAAAAAATCGTTAAAAATAGTGGTCAAAAATATTTAGAAGGAGAAATATTTTGTATTTGTCCCTAATATAATCTTAAAAATCACTTACATTTCAGCTGGTAGCACATCCCAGCTCGTTATCTGTGCACTTGGCAACAATTCCAGGTTAAACGATATTGCACATTGACGACAATAGCCTTCCTGCATACCCTCGCCGCCTGAATATTTTATTCGAAACTGTGCTTCAACATGTTGACCATAGCCCTGAGTACCTTGTGAACCAGCCACTGGCAAACTAAGCGCTGCTAATGATGGCGTTCCACCGGTATTGGTGCCACCTGATGTTGATGATCGAAAGCTTAGATTATTTGGATCATGACGTCGGTTGTGTGACGATTGTTGTTGGTTAGGTGAACTAACGCGCGAAGGCAAACTGGCGTGACCCGATGATAGATTAGAATACTGTAAAGAATGTGGGCCACCACCAATCGTAGCACCGGGATAATCTGCTTGCAATGCAGCCGTTACTGTACTACTAGAATGCACCGATGCGGCGCGCTGACTCACTATGGGACAAACGAAGTCGGCTTCGCCATAAATATGTGCCGTGAAATCAATTGAGCTATTAGGTTGAATGGGGAGTTTTGACTAAAGAAAAAAGTACAAATTACGAAATTGAGCCTTTTTAATACGAAAACCAATACTCACTTGCAACTCTTTCTCATCAATTCTGAAGATTTTCTTCTGTACTTCTTGCTCTACGTTCGAATTGATGCTTATCTCTAAGTGTTCCACTGGCAGTGGACTCTCATTTGTAATGTTTATAATGCAAGACGACGACTCACCGTTATATAACGTTAAGCTGGCGGACGTAATGACAATGTCTGAGCTAGCCAGTTGACTGAATGTAGCTGTTTGTGGTAATGAAGTCTTGACAGAAATCCGTGGTAGAGCCGGTATCACATCCACTAAGTAGTTGGGCGGAAATTTGCGACCACGCATGTTTTTCAAACGACAATTCGACTTGACTCCAAGCGCATGCGTGCTATAACCCTGAATCTCCAACTGGCCGACCTCGATGGGTGTGCCATGTAGTGTGACAGTAGTTGGCACGTGCGGTTGTAGAATCACAGTTTGTGGCAACGATTCAAATACGATACCATTGGTCAATAAACGCATATCGCTAACAGTCAACTCGAATGGTAGTGGATTACGTAGTCGTATCGCTACTTCGCTTAAATTGTTTTGTACCCAGAAAAACCCTGCAAACGTATTAAATATATTAATACCAATAATAAATTAAAAAATTTGCAAAGTTAACTTTTGCATTTACCAATTTTATGCTTCTCGCGTTTCTTTTCCCGCCTATCCATCGAATTTAGGTGTATCGGTGTGAATAGGAAAGGTCCACTGTCCGCCTTGGCGATTTTTATTCGCTGCGGTCGCAAATGTGCCGGCAAATCCCGCACCACCAAATCAATGCAATACGGCAAATCTGTCAGATTGGCTGGCGGTATAACAGTGCCATTTTCTAGCACTAAAGGCACTGGTGAGCCTTCACACTGCGCACTTAAGTTTTGTAATTGCACAGACATTTCACTTTGCTCCGTCGGTGACATATGCGCCCATTGTGTCTGCAGCAAGAAAGTCATGTGGCGCGTAGCTAGCGCCGAATGCCCTAAACGACGGGCCGCTGCTATCACACCTTGCAATAAATCTATTTGCAGCGCAGGCCAACCTGCAGCATTATCGATCACCTCCATTGGGTCTAGCGAAAGTAGGTAACCAGAAAAACTCTCCAACATTAAGCGGTATGTCTGCGACCAATCGGGATTCGGATTGCCTTGCTGTACATATTTGAGTGCTGCTAGGCGTTGAAAGAAGGCTGCCTTGCGTCGATAGCCGATTTGATGATACAGCTCGGTAATCACCTCGAAACGTTTCACACGCTCTGGCTCACTTAAGCTCACATTTAAATAGAGTATGTTTTGCAAAAACATGGCGACATCTAGAGGTCGATTCTGTTCTATGCAAATGCGTGCCGCTTTCAACGCTGCCTCCGTCTCTATTACAGCGGCATGACGGTATTTACTGTAATTAATAATTGCACGTCTATAGTAGCCATGAAGTTCATCTGGTTTTAGTATGTTGCCAGGTAATTCCGTCGTACGCGCACCATGCTGTGCTGCCGATATAGTTGATGTAGAAGAGGATGATGTCGGCGTACCGGATGGCGATGAGTTCGTTAATATGGAAGATACCGAGGAGCAGGATGAAGATGCGGATGCCATTTGCACTGTCGGGGTGACAGCATGAACGTCAGTGTGGGAATTGTGCTGTTGCTCGAGCGAATGTACTTTTACTGTCATATCACTAGCCTGCCACTTTTCCGGTGTGCTACGCAAGGGCGATGATCCTAAGATATAAAAATATTTTTTTAAATACCCAAAGCTTCTACAACTTCAAATTCTTTACTACTAACTATAATTATAATTTTTATTTTATTATCTATTCTGTTCTAATAGGCTATTTTTAAGGTCAATAATTGTAAAAATAACCTTTGGTCATTTGTTTGACTTTAATAAATAAATAAAACTTTATAAAAATTCGATAACTTACCATCTTGCAGTGACGAGTTTCGATGAAGTGTTTCATTTTCACGCAAATGTGGATATAAGAGTATTGCTGACGCTGAACATAAACCTTCTTCGGATGCTCCCACCCACAATGAATCGCCTATGGCACGCAAAGTTTCGCAAGCACTATGGTATAACCCTAATGCATCTTCAACGAGTCCTGCTTGAAGCGATAAATCGGCCAAATTTTTCGTGACTCGTCCAACACAGCGTTTCCGATTACTGCGCGAATCCATATCGAGTCCGACAAAGTCGCGTTTCTCGATAGGTGCAAGCAGTAAACTAACTTTTTCTACCTTTTCGCGTGATCTATCCAAACGTTTCGATTCCAATACCCAAAACAGCGAATGTATGAACTCCGCTATATGCGACTCCAAATCGCTACAAGAATCCTGTTCTCGGTAGAAAAATGCTTGAGCCTTAAAATTAGAGGGTGTAGTAAATTCATCTTGCAGTCGGCGATAATGTTTTGTAACAACATTACAATTTACATTGACGTTATCACTTAATCGCGGAGAAGAATCTTCGCTGTGCTGGTCGCCGCCAGCCGAATTTACTTTATCAGCATCGTTTGCTGGTGATGGACCAAAGAATATTGCACGCGAGTCATATAGTGTTCCACTGTAGCGCACTTTCATAGATTCATGCTGCCTACAAAGCTCATTTAACTCCGTTTGACTTTCGAATTTGCCAATAGTTATCAACCCGATTAGACGACGATGAGTTTGAAAATCACCCCAATCATTATTTTCTACTGGATGGTCGTGTATGTAGCGTACCCAAATGTCACGAGTAATACCTGAGGAATCTAAAATATATATAAAAAAAAAAAACAAATTATTCAAATTTCAAATATTCATTTTGATAATGGCAATAGGTTACCATTTATTTTCACATTGCTGACGCGGCGAACCTTATCAAACGCTTTTTGTAGCGAACGAGGCTTGGATGGCCCTACGCCTCTCAGCAGCACCAATAAACAACCATGATGTAGCGCATTTTGCTCGTAGTCAGGTCGCGACATAATGGTTTCGCTGGCCCCATGCGACAACATCAGTCCGACATTCGCACGCATTTATCCTTTGTTACTTGGAGATCTATGCGAAACCGAAATCATTTGTATGGGCGGCAGGATAGTGATATATGAATTATGTAGGAATTTAAAGTAACTGTTGAATCCGATGTTCAACCCCAATAAAATTTCTTCTAAATTCGCGAAGAGATTACAAAATGAATGGTTGCCAGTTTTCACTTGAGCAAAGTGCTTCTTCCATAAAACGCACACATGCACCTACGCCCCAACACTTTCACTTGGACAAAGTAATGTTTTCGTGGTATACTTCAGTTTTTGCCATAAACTTTTCTCTTAAGTAAACAAATTGTACAAATTTTTATGGGAATGCTATTAATCGTTGGTAAAATTGTTAAATTTAAATGAAACTATTATTTATTAAGATAATCAGTATTTTTTATACGCTGCCAATCAACGTCAAATATTTGTTGTATGTGAATTCGTTTCTTTCTTCAATTTGATGGTGTGTTCGGCCAGCAAACACAGGGCGTGCTAAACCTAAGAACTTTATAACTGATCAAGTAGACGGTACGATTATACTTACTCATTTACCTATATTCAAAAATTAAATATAAATAATTATTCATTACATATTTTCAAATGAACGCA
Source organism: Anastrepha fraterculus (assembly GCA_037575425.1). NCBI lineage: Eukaryota > Metazoa > Arthropoda > Insecta > Diptera > Tephritidae > Anastrepha > Anastrepha fraterculus. The sequence continues at coordinate 87,718 of JAYXIM010055438.1, read as the reverse complement.
GTTTATTAAATAAACTGAGAAATTATAATCCGGGCAATACATTAACTTCTTATATCTATACACTATCTCACCCTGCGTTTACTCGGCATGTTATCGGTTTGCTCACAGCTCTACAAACAGCTGTTTAGTCACATTTATCTATCTAATTTTTTGATATTTTTTTGTGTGACCTGAAATAAACAATTTCAAATTTTATAATTTTAGCAATTACGCTATGAATTTATTGCCTAAATCACATGAAGAGTTCGCGCAGCCGGAATACTGGAATTCATTCTTTACAAAACGCGGAGAGAAGTCCTTTGAATGGTCGGTTTACATGAGTTGTATTTCGCCGCTATTTGTTACATTAATCCTAATACTTTTTTCAATATCCCATATTTAGGTATGGCGAGTACTTGGAATTATGCGAGCAAATACACAAATATGTAAAACACACCGACCAAATATTAATGCTTGGTTGCGGTAATTCTCAACTTAGCATGGATATGTACGACTCAGGTTATAGGTAAGTAAATCGAACGGCATTGTAAGCAATGGATTCCAATTGTCTCTTATTTTTTAGAAATATCACAAACATCGATATATCAACGGTGGCGATACGAAAAATGTTGGAATTGAATGAGCGTAAGCGCGCAAGTATGAAATTCTTGCAAATGGATGCCACTCAAATGACATTTGATGATGAGTACTTCTCAGTAGCACTAGATAAAGGCACCTTGGATGCGCTTTTTGTCGATGATACAGCCGAGGTACATGCAACAGTGGAGCGCTATTTCAATGAAATTAAGCGTACAATGCGGTAGATATAACACATAAAGCACATTGAGCATTAATAAATATGTTAAATTCGAAATGTTTTACTTTTTCTAGCAATGGTGGACGTTACTTATGCATAACACTTTTACAAGAACACATTTTGAGTTATATTTTAAATTACTTTCCCCGTAATGGTTTCATGTTGCGCGTGGTACATTGTGCCGATGCTGACCGAGCGAATCAGGAAAAGAATGCTGATAATCCAGATGTTGTGACAATGCCAGTTTTCATTGTTGTTGCTACCAAATTTAAAGCATTACCAATGCCAGTGAGCTTTTTCTAAAGAAAGTTGCACATATTTTACTGCTAATATATATTTTTTAGATTCTAGAGTTTAGTTTGGGTAAAGACAAAATGCAACGTGTACAAACCGCTGAGGAGCTTATAAATGCAGTAGTTACCGTGCAAAAAGCAGCGTTGATTTGCAATGGTCTTGCGCGTACAAATATTGCAGGTTAATACAAGTCGAATTATGTTGACTAAAATAATTTAAATTAAATTTTTTTGTATAAGGTCACAACGAGGTTGTCATGGACTTATGCCAACCGGGCGAATCCATTCCTCGCTACACAGTACACGTATTGGATCAAGCACCAGCAAGAGGATTGGGTAAATTTGCGGCGTTTATTGTACCTCAGGGCAGGTGAGCTTATCTGGCTATTTTTGTATAGAAAATGTTTATAATTTGTCCTCTTTGGTTAGAAAGCTTGCAGAAACATAATTATATAATTTTTTTTTCAGAGAAATCGAATGGCTTTTTGCCACAACTCAGGGACGTAAGAAGTTACAAAATTCAGCGAAATTCCAACGTCTGGCTGTAGTGACGCTTCATCGTGATCAGCAATATTTATCTTTGGATAGTGTTAAACGCGAATTGGGGGACAGCATGAAATGTCTTGCTCCTATGGGATTAACAGAACAGGTGGACTATAACTATTCAAGTAAAACGCACAAATGCAAGCCAAAGTTTTTTTTTGTTTTAAGATACCTTTCCTTTCATTGGGCGCCGATGTTGGCAAGCGTGAAACTTTGGTAAGCGGACTATCAAAAATATCCGGCGAATTCCGCATTGAAGAAGTGGAAGGAAACGATGGAAAAGTGTTCCGGCGTTTAATCTTCCTAAATAATCAATTTGTAGTACAATCGGAAGCGTTAGTGAAAACGAGTATGTTAACAAATTGATAAAGAAGATTATATATTGATTAACTATTATTTTTTAGTTAAATTAAAGGGTAAAAAGGAACGTAAAAAAATTGATTTCGGTTATTTGGCCTGTCAGCATCATCTATACATGTCCGCTGGTGTACATTTAGCAACTGGTCCAAAAACCAACGCCAATGAGTTTAAGGACGTGGTAGTGGTGGGTTTGGGTGGAGGTGGCCTTTGCAGTTTTCTGCACTCCGCTTTGCCGTAAGTTCGTCATTTTTCTAATTTAAAATGGCAGCTGTTATAAAATATATTTTATTTTAAACTTCTAGCGATATACGCCTTACTGCTGTGGAAATAGACCCTATTATGCTGGAGGTGGCTGAGCAGTATTTCGAATTAAAGCAGGATAAACACTTTCATGTAGTTATCGATGATGGTTTGTCGTTTTTAGATGTTTGCAAAAAAGAAGGTAATAATACCATTCGCATGACATATGTAACGGGTCTTAACATATTTGTTATATACACAGAAATAAAATTCAACGCAGTGCTATTTGACGTTGACAGCAAAGATCTTTCACTCGGCATGAGTTGTCCGCCCAAAAGCTTTCTTGAACCGGCCGTACTCGACAACATCAAATATATTATTGGTGACAAAGGTCTATTTGTATTGAATTTGGTGTGTCGCGACGAAGCGCTTCGAGATGAAGCCTTACAACAACTGCGCGCTGCCTTCAAAGCTGTTTGCAGTTATAAATTGGATGAGGACATTAATGAAGTTATTTATTGTTCGAATAGTGAAAAGTACAAAAGCATAGCAGAGTGGAAGAAAGATTTGGGAGCGGCAGCGAGACGTTTGAATAACTCGGCGAAAGAGCAGAAGTTACAAAAGGATGATATGTTGGAAGTCACGGAGTTTATAAATGAATTAAATATTTAAAAGAAATGTGTACCTCTTCACTAATCGTTTATCTATTGACGAATAAAGTGAATATTGAAGCTGAAATTTGATCCAGTTTTCGAATTCAGCTAATATGAATTACTACTGTTGAGTTATTTGCAAGTATAAGAAAAATTTGGAGCCTCCAGTTAAGTGAAATTATAAACCACTCAAACCTAAACCGTTAAAACAAAGCGAAGAGAAGTATATGCGTAGCTCTGCAAAACACCTAATAACGGATGTATGCTAAAATTTTATATATGAAGTAGCTGCTGCTTCGGCTTGATTGACATTTTCCCCGCCACCCTTCTGAAGAATCCGTTGCATGATTTGAGACCTTTTTAATTTTTTCTTCTACATTTTTATTTGCTACGATTTGTAATACCGTGTTTATTGTGTTTTAAGTGCCAAATACAAATGCCATTGACAGATATTTACTGTTATGCAAATTATTGCTAGCAAAAATTCAAAATTTAAACTCCTTATATTTTTTGGTTGTCTTGCTTGTCGTGTCGGCTTGCTGCTGTTTACGTTTCTACTTTTGACGTGCTACGTGCTCCGCTAACATATCTGAGAGATCTTCTTTCTTCAGATTGCTTTGTTGCTCCCGCATATGTTGTTCATAGCGTTGTGCCATGGCCTCATTGTCCAAGTCCAATTCAGACGGATCCAAAGCCAATTCGACGGTACCTTCACGATCAACCGTAACAGCAGCACGCGCTGCTGGCTTACTTACGCCACTAATGTCGTAGACGTGTGTGGATCCCATCATAGAAGCACCAACGCGATCGGTGCGCTTTTCGGGCAGTACTTGATATAAGACGGGAGTGTCGTTGCTGTAATGAGAAAGAAAATTTAAAGTTTCAAAAGTATGACTTGTTTACAAATATTATTTACTCTTCCATTTCGGCTTCAATTTTCTTTTTGCGCAACTCAATCGTTTCAGGCGTCTCCATGCCGGCGGGCACACTTGTTAGGCCAGATGGTGTTACCAAGCCTTCTGCTGGAGTAACAAGTCCACTATCGTCCGGTTGATTACCAAGATCTTCGCCATCCTCCTCCTCTTCTTCGGACGACTCCTCAGACTCAGACTCGAGTTCACCCCATTGATTGCGTTCAATATCGCCTTCGTCAATGCCACTCTACGAATGTTACAATGAAAACAAATAGAGACATCTACCAATTATTTGCTTAAATGACTTACGTCCAAATCCATTATATTGGTTCCAAATACGTCGCCATACAACGGTTTGCCATTTTCATCTACAGGTGGTTTGCCCCAACCGCCGGCGTGATAGCCAAATGACGTACCCTCTGGTATCGGGGCATTTAATCCGGGTATTTTTAGATTCGGATACGATGGCGGTGGTCCATAACGCTGTTGCGCAATTAACCATGGTGGTGGAATCTTATGTGAATTAGGTCCCACGGGCATACCAAGTGCTATGCGCAACTCTTCGGACAAATCACCCGGCTTCTTCTCTTTCAAACGTGTCTCATATTCTTTGCCTTCGTAGTACAGATCGCCGTGTATAGTCATGCGTGGCTTTGTTTGCCACTTGAAAAATGCATCGTGTAACTTCTGATAATCTATATCGATTTTTCCCATTTTCGGACGAACACGCTCGCGCATTTTGGATTTCAGTGATTTGGCATCGTCCTTTTCCTGCAGAGATTCGCGCATTTCCATAATGCCGGTCTTCTTAATGAAGGCCGGTAAGTCAAACGGTGGTTTCTCAATACCCCGCTTACCTTGCAAATATTTGCGCTTGAAACACCAGTGACGTGGCACTTGTACAGTATTGCGATAGGCTTTCAATTGAACAAGTAATTTTGGATCACGGGCAGTGACGTCGTGCATTTCCACAACGTCAGGGCGTGAGACCAATTGCTTCAGTTCGGCGACACTAAGGCGTGTAAGTTTTTTGAGTTTACGCTTTGATAGTTTTTCCTTGTCGTCTTTTGTTTCCTAAAATACAAAATAAGCAATTACAACTAAGAGAAATGTTATCTTGTAACTTTTTTATACAGTACCTCATTTTCGTCATCGTCGTCATCATCTTGCATTTTATCAATTGGCTTCTTCTGCACGGCTGCGCCTTCGGTTTCAGTAGCTTTTTTATCTTTTTCAACCGCTTTGGGTTTATTCTCTAATTTGAATATTTCGAAAACGCGGTAAAATTGCCGATACATTGGTGCCAAGTCAGCGATAGTAATACGCTCCGGCACATATTCTATGGTTACATCTTCCTCAACGGCCTCTACAGATTTTCCTTTACTGTCAGCAGAGTTCTCCTTTTCTATTTTTTTATCTTTCTCTTTATCCTTGCTCTTATTCTTTTTGCTCTTACTATCCTTGCTAGTTTTATTTTTGCCTTTCTGTTTATCCTTTGCATGCTTCTCCTCTTCTTCATCATCTGAACTTTTTGCTGCTTTATTTGATTCATCATTTATGTCTTCGTCATCTGCTTTACTATCACCTCCGGTTGGGGGTTCATTTTCCATGTCACCACCGGTTCCATTGGTCCGTTCTTGCTCCCGTTGCTGTCTCAACTTACGATTTTGCTTCTTTCTTCGCTTCTTCTTTTTATTTTTTCTGCACGACTTTGCTTGACGCCTTTTGCCGCTAAACTACCATTCATTTGAGAGTCGCCTTCATCATCAGAATCTTCGCCTGCATCGCCATAGTCGGTCCCAATAACACCACCTCCAACAGCTTCAATGCCAACATTATTCATGTCGTTTGAAGTAAAATCTTCAGCATTTATATGGAATTCTGCTGCGCGTTGATCTTTCAGCGCTAAAACATCTTCCAAAGCTTTTGGAAGCACCACTTCGGCGGGCTTCTTGTTCTTATCTTCGCTATCAGAATTCTCTCCAGATACAGCTCCATCTCCAGCACCATCCGCGGAAGCAGAAGTTCCAGTCCCATTGGAGTCGTTACCGGGTATTGGCTTTTCTACCGGCATTGACATGAGTGGCATGGGACGCGAAACTTGATCAACGTTAGGTACCTCAACTCTCTGTGGTGGTGGTCCGTGATTCCATTGTTGTGGTGGAGGTATTTGTTGATGTGGTGGAGGTATTTGTTGATGTGGCGGCGGTAGCCTCTGAGGCGGCATTGTTGTGAGTGGTGGCATTTGTTGGGGGTTCATTTGTTGTGGTGCCATCTGTTGAGGGTTCATTTGTTGGGGTGGCGGAGGCAATTGTTGTTGTGGCGGGGGCTGCATTTGTTGTGGTGGTGGCGGCATTTGTTGATGCGGATTAATATTAAGACCGGGAGGAAACATTGGTGGTACCGGAGGTCCGGGCAATAAACCTGGTGGCGGCCGCATACCTAGCAATGGTGGCGGGCCCCCCGGCATAGGACCAGGTGGCATAGACATTTGTGGAGGCTACACATTTAACATCGAAATTTATATTATTTGACTAACTGAATTGCAAATACATACCTGATCACCCATTTCCGAACAAAATTAATTCTTCTGACAAAATTTATGAAATACAGCGGATTAATTTCCCTTGAAGTTTTTAATGACCAAAGATGATAAAGTGGACGTCAAATTGAAGTGCGGCCATTTACTTGGCTGAAAATTGTTATCGACTACAGAGTACCCAAATAATCGGTTGAAATATTATATTTAAGCTAAACCTACGATTACATATACGTTAATTAGCAATAAATCCACAAAATTAATCTACCCTTTCACATATGGCATGGCAGATAATCTGCAAAATTGACATTCAGCTGTCAATACTGCTTTAAGAGTTTTTCTTCATAGAAATTGCTTTGGTGGAATATTTTGGTTTCTTTAATTATCATATTATTCTCAATATGAAGAAAAGACAAGAAGAAGGTGCAGCTAATTTAATTGCGCAACGGGCTGCTTGTAATACACAGTTATAGGAAATCCGTAAACGACGTTTACTGATGTAATTATGGCAGTGATGAAAATACGCATTCGAAATTCGATATTACATTTTATAATAAGTAATAAGAGGACAAGGAGTTTATGGACGCTATTTGTATTATATGAATGTATAGTTAATAATACCTAAGAAACATTTTATGAGAATTGTGTCTACAAACCTGTTTTCTTTGCCGGCATCCATTTTATTTAGTTTTTACTTTAACGTTTTTCTTGAAATTTGCAAAAATAATGATTGATAAAACAGAAAACACAGACTTGTATGTCAAAAAGTATGGTTTTATTTAGGATTATTTTATAATCTCAGATTTTGGGAGAGAAATTTGGTATTTATGTATGCTTTTTAATTACGGATTGGGAGTTAAGCACGAAAAAATAGATCATCTTATATGCGAACGTATTATAAGTTACACAACACTGCATTTCTTCTTCGAATTTGTAATTCATTTTGAAAGCTATCCTTCTTGTAGTGGAAAAAAGTAAGTTATAACTAAGATATTTTATTATATAGGGAATATTGTATTAGCTTATTTCTTTCATTTTCCAGCAATGAAAAAAGTACCAGAAAATGGAAGCATGCCGGTCATAGGACATTGATAGAGAAATGGGAATAATAATTTCTTCGCATACTTTTCGAAATTTTACAGCCGTTGTTCTAGCAATTAGATCTCTGCCGTCATTCTTAAGGTATTTTACAACCCTCTCGAGATAATACTTTTTTTTATCAATTTCTTGTATTGTTTTCATTATAAAATTATTTTTTATGGTCATTATTCAATGATTTTTCCCTTTTTTCCTTTGTATTTCTTTACTTTTCCACTTTTGTTTGACTGGAAATTTCAATAAACATCCTATAAAAATTAGGGAGACAACGTTTTGTTCGTAATTCGGAGAGTAAATGAGACTGAATTTCTTACAAGATAATCTGTTCTCAAAATTTTGTACGGCGAAGTACGTAATTACGAGTTTAAGAATTTGATACAAAGAGACGATGTATAACGTCTCAAGAGATTAGATGGGCAGGGCATGTGACACGCAAGGAACCGGATGGAGTGCAGAAAAAAATGAGGCAGAAATTAATAGTGCCGTTAATTGAGTGCCTAAACACGAGCTAGCATTATGGAAGTATAAAATTAAAAATATACCTAAATTAAAAAAATCGAAAAACCGGAGCTGGTTTAAATGACTTTAATGCAGAAATAATTGCTGAATATGTTTCAACTATTATCAAACCGAGGGACTGGGTGAAATATTTGTCAAGAATTTCAAGTCCTCGTAAGAAATCTGGAGGTAAGGAATCTTAACGTAGCCGATAACCGATTGGAGAATGCAGCTATAAGTTTCCACTTCAATATGTAAAAAAGTTTATAATTTCTAGAATCCGACAATTTAAGACAATTTAATAGCTTTACATGGTATATTTCTTCAATTATTCAAATATTTATCATACTTTTCTGCGATTTGCCTTTCGTTTTTGGTCTCTTTCCCTTTTTCTTTTTAAACACACATAAATAACAAACATTGCAATCGCATCTTCCGCGTTTTTGCTATCCCTATCACGTATGAGCCGCTCGCCGTCGGTGGCAAAGTTCAGCGAATATGTTGGCGGACATGCCCGTCGTCTGTAGCCTTTTAAGTTGACTTTCGTATTTTATATATTAAGCTGTTCGCATAATTTTTTAATTTTTCATTTATTATCCTGGTTCATTATTTAAATTTAGAGAACAAGTTAATGTTAAGGTTGTTTACGGGACAAAGTATACCATTCACCTGCAATTCATTCGGCTACGACGGTTTGTCCTAGTGATCTGTGGTTTTTTCTGTTGCTTCGTTTGCTTGTTTGCATTCTCATTGAAATTTTGACTTTCAAAAGAATGTCTTGCACCAAAATTCCAGAAAAAAATGTATTAAATTTTAATGTTGTACTACTGCTATCACCTTTTCTAGGCTCGTCTTGATTTTACATAAGGCGAATTCATATAAGGTATCACTAGACCAGCTGATGATTTTTTCGTTTGGGTGGTTTGATTGTCATACTTTTTTTCTTTTTAAAAAATTACCGTTATATGCAAGTTCCACCGATTTCGCCCGTTTTCAATACCAGTCTGTCGGATAGTGGAATAACAGACCCGCCGTCAAGTGGGTTTAACCCAATCCTCCTTTGGACCAAACCTGTTGAAATAGCACGTTTTATGGGCCTACCGTTAGATGATGATGCTCTCCGTATTACGAAGGTGGTAAGACAGTTAAGTTTTTAAGTTGAGATTCCGCTAGATATACAATTACAGGAGGAAGGGTTGTAGCAGACTATCTCAGTATTATTCTCATAAAATACATTACCCATCATGCTGTAAGGTAGGAAGGCTCAGTTTGTCGAAATCTCTAAGGGGTGGATATAATTTAGGATTTTAATGCTTGATTTTACGCAAAAAATATCATTGAAGGTGGGCGAAGATAGGATTGGGTGACGTAATTTTTTAGTATGTTTTTTTCAAAATTCTAGCTCCTCTCTAGCTTGAAAGAATGCTGGTTGGGACCAAATAGTGAGGGCAGGAGACTGTAGTCGTCAAATTGCAGTTTAGTTTGGATTAAGTGGACTTTTCAAAAAATTCGTGCTAATTGTGAGCGGATTTCTTCTAGACCTCTAGTAACAGGATGACACATATGACCCTAATGTACATTCTGTGTTTTCAATAAATGAAATAAATGAAGATTTCACTGTTTATTAATTTTTTATTTTCTTACAATAATGTGGCAATTTCGTGTGTTCCAGTGTATATTTTATTTTACCTAAAATACTAACTTTTACTTTAAATAAATAAATCCTATACATAAACAGCGCTATGGCATTGCCCTTTTTTATATAAGTATGTTTATGTATGTATGTATTAAACGCAATATCTTTTGCAAATGAATGAACTTATACGACTACAAACTAGAAATATGTATATAGTTTATGTGTATATACATATGTGCATACATATGTGTAAAATATTTAAGAAGTTTCAACAATAGATGTAGTAAAACAAAAAAAAATTAAATAAAAAGAAATTTCCCACAAAATTTTTAAAAATTCTTATAAAGTCTGTAGAATAATTACATTAAAAAATAACACATCCTATAAATACGATTGAAATTTATTTTACAAAACCAGGAAATAGATGAAATATTTAAGTTACGATGAAATATTATAACAATTTTATTATGATTGAATGAAATAATGAATTAAAGGAACTTAGGAATAGTATGAAAAGTTTGCAATTATGCAAACTGAATTTAATGTTAAATTGTATTTAACAAATAAGGTAAACAAAATAGCTAGAAAAATGTGAGTGGAGCGAAAATATAATCAATCTTCATTTTAAGAGTTCATAAAACACCTGGTGAAGAAATTTATATTTCTATACCATGCCGCAGATCGGTGACATATTTTCAAAACATTTTAATTTAATTTAAAAAAAAAAAAAAAAAATAAGTAAGTCTACGTAACACTTTAGTTATTTTTCTATACCACGCCGTAGATCGTTTTAGCACATTTTAATTTAATTTAATTTAAAAAAAAAATAATAATAATAAAATAAAATAAAGACGTAACACTTTAGTTATTTTTAGTGACAATTTTAACATCAAAAATGCTAAGGTATGTTCTGTTATTTTTAGTCAAACTTTTCTAGCATATTCTTGACAGTTAACAACATAAAAAATTCTCAAAAATGTTTAGTTTCCCGAGCGGTGATCGATATTAGAAAACAGTTTTTCAGGTTATGCTTGAGTATATTGAGATTTTGGTTTGGAGTGCTTAAAATTCAAAATTTAATTATATTTTCGCTCCCGCAGTACATCTTCATATCTACTTACATACATAAGGGCTCAAAAAGACATACTTATATACTTGTATATAAGTCTTCGTGCAGCGGGTATTTTCGAATTCGTGTCTAAACAGCCTTCAGATATTCAATATAGTACAAGTATTTCCAGCGCTCTCCATACAACTTTACATACAATACAGGTACATAATTGCATGTACATACATTTGCTTATGCTTATAAATAACAATAGCTAGGCGATTGGCTTTTTTCAACTTCCAAAAGTGTAATATTCTTTTTACATTATTAACAATTTTTGACCTCAACTCGTCGTTACAACAATTTAGCCTAAATAACTATTGACTCATATAGAATATACAATCAATCATCAATCATTTAAATATAACGATATTTTACAAAATTTGAGTAAAAGATATTTGCGATAATACAAATTATAATTCACATGTCGTCAGATAATTACATTCTTCATAATTTTTAACAAAATTTTACATTACTAGATTTTACATTGCAAGCAAATGTAATGAATATTAAGAAAACTGCTCTTTTATGTAGTTCACCTTTTATGCTTTCCTTCTCTTTCTTTCTTTCTTTGTCTCTTTCAAAGTAAATCAATAGTGTAAGTTTTTCTGTTTTATCATGTATCGATATGGCAAAACTGTTGACTGTGCTCGTGCCAATTACTCTTTATTTTGCGTTGCTTTTTGTTCATTTTCGCCGTGCCTTTTAACTAAAAACTAAATTAAAAATGAAGTTATATTTATTTGCCATAGAGTAACAAGTAAAATAAAGTTTTTGAACAAGGGCATACGTAGGCAAGCATGTGATAGCGTCCATTAAATTATGAAAATTTTCAAAAAATAACGTTCAATTCAAAAGAAGCGTTAGTGGAGATGGGCTCAATGATATCGGCATGATGTAATGGCATAATTTTCGCAGAATTAAAAAAATTAAGCACATGTCATATGTATGCATGTATGTATGAAATAAAGAATTTGAATAAAAAAATATATATTCAATTAAGGGAACAGGCCGAATGAAAAAATTAAGTTGAGTTAATTTAAGTAGCAACTATTTTTAACACAAACTTTTTTTAATTAAATAATTTTTGTTAAACCCCAAAATTTAATGGCGAATATGAATACAGCCAAATATGTATCGTAATATAATATCAATTATCAATTTCATTTAATTCATTACTCATATTAAAATGGTCAATATATGAACGGCGCCTATAAGCATGCTATGCTTAGTGCATAATAATGTACGGTCAGTGTAAAACGATTTTATGCTTCCAATGCATGGGATGGTAATTTAAAAAAAAGTTGTTCAAATATAGCATCGTCGAGCTTATTATCCGGGTGATAATTTTTTAAAAATATTTTTCTAGTATTTTCACGTAATCAATTACATTTGAACAAATAAAAACAGAATTGTCTTAAGTGGTAAATGTACGGTTAAGTTTCAACTTAAGGGGTTCGGGGTAGTCAGAATTTTCAAAAAATTTGATTTTTTGTTTTACTTTTTCTTAAAGTATAATATCTTAAAAATATTGTGTGAAAATTTGAAGTGAATCCGACAAATACTTTTCGAGTTATTTAACAATTAACAAAGGGCGCTCGGGCGCTCCGAAGCTCGATAACAAAACTTTAAATGCGTAAATGTTTTTTGAACTGGTGATCACTGTAACTTAAAAATCGCTTGGTAGATTTCTATAAAATGTATACTGTTTTTGAAAAACATAAAAAACTCGTGCCTGATCAAAATTTTGTAGAATTTTTTTTAAACAACTAGTTGTCGGTTTTTTTCTTGAAAATTTGTTTCTGAGGCTGCCATATTGTGAATTTTGAAAAAAAAAACGTCGATCAGGCACAAGATTATCTATTAATAAAACTAATTTCTCTTGTCTGATTGATTTTAAATGAATCTTCAAGGACTTGTGATGATCACCGCAAGTGGCCTCAGGAGAAACGGGCTCCACACAAACAGCGATAACTTTTACAATTATTATTTTTTTTTTTTTAAATTTTGCTAAAGTCAAGCCGAAACACGATGTATTAATACAATTAAATTAAATAAAGCAATTGACTAGCAAAAAAAATGATTGAAAATCATAATTTTTTTGGGCCTCTGACTACCCCTAACCCCTTAACAGAACAAACAAGAAGAAGTTCGACAACTGTGAAATTCGACTCATTAGATTTATAGTGAGCGTCACTAAAAATCATACAATTAATTTTGTTTTTTCTTTTTACAATTTTTCCAATTTTTGCTACAAACTCGTGTTAGGTATTTTTGTCTAAAAAATTTATTCATATTAGAATTGAAGTGTCACGGTTTTTAGAAAATTTTTAAAAATTGTTTAAGAAAGCGAAAGCAAGCGAAAATTGAATAAAATAACCTTAACTTTTCAAATATTTGAACAACATTTTTTAAAAGTTTTTAGAAAATTTAAAAAAGATCGGCTAATTTCAAACTTTTTAACTTTGCTTTTTTAATTTGTAGCTTTTTCAATTTTTGACTACTACAAGTTTGAACTGGCTACTATTAACATTTATACAACGCTTCCCAGTGAGTTTTGCACTTTTTCTTTATACATAAAAAATAAACAAGTCAATGCCTTATTGTAAATTTGCAACAAAGTATATTTCATTTAAAAAGGCCTTCATAGCCGAAAGAATTGTAATCAAATATTGGAAAAATTTAAAAAAGATGAGAATTCTATTTATACTACTTTTATAAAAATATTAAATACAAACTATAATTTTTATAAAAAATTAAACCATGCAAAAAATCGAAAAAATCGATTCTCAGCGCCATTTAGACTAAATGAAAATTAATGAACAATTTTAGTAGCCCTTTTCTGCAGATGCAAAATTATATTTTGTTAACCGAAGATAGAATATTTGCATAACCAGTACGTGGTCTGCTAGAATTGTTATCAGTTATAACCTTTTCAGATCGAAAAAAATCAAGGTCTTCTTTTTTACTACTACTGAAATTACTTCGAATAGCATTTATAATTTAAAATTTTCAAGGTTGTTCATAGGCAGTACGTCAAAAATTACACTCACTTTGCTTCACCCACAGTTTGTATGTTCTTTGTCAGACGCTTAAATCGCTTCATTTGTTGATCAAAGAAACTTTGTTTTTTTTTAATGAAAAAATTTTAAGATTATTGTCAAACATTTTTTTTTTCATTTAAGGCCACCTGGAGTTAAGAGCCAATGAAAGAGAGTAAAGTTAAGTTTAGCTTTAGTGGGTTGACAACGGAGCCCTACTTTTTGCAATGAAATATAAGTTAGCCTCAGAAAGACATAGGCAAAAAAAAGCAAAAACAAAAAAAAGGACAAGTATCCAAACCCACTTTTCTTTGCAGGTTATTTTCAAAAAATCTAATTGAACTAAAAAATTTTATTGTCGCCAAAATTTGAGAATTACTTCCACTACCACTACCAATTTATTTTGCGGATAAAAGCATACAACCATTATTGTATATAAAATAGAATTACTATTCCATATTCCGAGAGAATTCTCCGTAATGAGAATTCTCCCTACTTTGAAGCTTGAATATATAATTTCTATGATAAAAGGAAATACTCCTTCAAAAACATGAAACTTGCGAATGAGCCTCTTTACAAAAAATGGCAGACATGTAAACAAAAATCAGAAGTTTGAATTAGTATTGGAAACATTTGATATTTCTGAAAATTATCACAACTCTAAGCTGCAGTTACATAAGTTCTTAGTGGAAATATGTTACCAAAAATAATAATTATAGGTTACCCTTATAACAATACGAGTAAAAATATTAGGTTACAAAAAACAAAATGTTAAAGTCAGAAAGTCGTTTTCCTTTCGTATAAAAATTTTTGCGAAAATTTGCCGTATTAAAATTTTCTTTGTGCTGCATAAAATCTTTTTAACCTATTTTAGATCACGCGGATGTTAAGCTTCATGAAATTCACATATACGTTCAAACCCAATTAAAGAAATTCGCAAGTCTCTTAAGTCGTGCAGGATTTAGAAAAAATCTATTTTTAGGTTTAACAATAGTTTAAGGTCGTACAGACAATATTAAACTGGTAATATTGTTAACCTGTTTTAAAAGGCTCAATTCCGCCGGAGATGCTTGTAAGATTTTAAAAGCGTTTTTACCGATAGCGCCTTGTTTTTTTTTCCAACAGAGCGGAGAGGTTACTTGAAGACTGTAGTACGGATTGATTTAAAAATTTGCAAGTAGCTTTGTAATTACACTTTATTTGAAAAAAAAAACACAGTCATTCCATTATTGAATCCAAGGTGAATCTATTAAAGGTGGTATTGGCAAATCAGCTGATTTGTTTTTTTTTCTTTCGCCGTGTGCATGTGGCTATCAGCCCAGAATAAATCTAGGCGGATTCATTTTTTGTTTTCCACTTTTCCAATATCTTTGACAATCAAACGTACAAAATATTGTTGTTATTTTATTAGAGAAAAAAAAAACACTTAGGGTATGAATTTCCAACCATTTACAAACTTTTTAGTTCATTGTTCCAGACTTTATAGTCCAAAATTATTGAATTTTTTTTTTTACAATAAAAAAAAACTGTATTTGTAATCAAAAAAGCCACTTGGCGGTGTTGAAAAATATATCTCCATACTCTTTAATATCATGAGTAATAATAATGAGGCCCTAAGTACCACCTAGGAACACCACGGGAAAATTTAATATATATATATACAAAATTTAATATATATATATATGTATATATATATATATATATATATAAATACATACATACACCTTTCTGGGTGTTTAGCCGAGCTCCTACTCCCATTGTGGTGTTAGTTTTGATGTTGTTTTACAAACGGTTACAGTGTTGGGTCGACTCCGAACGGCAGATGGTTTTTTATGAGGAGCTTTTTCATGGAAGAAATACACTCGGAGGTTTGCCCCTGCCTGCCAAGGGGCGACCGCTACTAAAAAAACCGTTTTCTAGCATTTTGGTGTTTCATGCACGGAGATTCGAACCTACAGGGGCAAATATACGGGAAAATATGGTATATCTATAATATAATAGTTATTTGAAACATTAAAAAAAAAAATAATGATTACTGTGGTAAAAATTTTTTTTCCAAAAATTTACAGTTCTACACATTTTCACTCAAATTCTGTTTAAAGCTCAAATTGTGCGGCAAAAAAAATTCTCGTTTATACAAATCGACTCGTCCTGTTAAATATGCTAGAAACGCATTCTTAAATACAGTAAGCGCCAAAAGAGATGTTACGTGTAAGTACATATGTAGTTTTTTTTAATCAATATATGTATTTCTTTTGTAGTTTTTTTCAGACTTTAAAGTTTAGGTTTATTGGAAAACCTAAAAAATTTCAAAAATTAAAAAAAATATGGCGAACAATTTCTGTTAATTATTGTACAAATACGATGCGAAAAAAAATATATTTAATTTGCTATTTATTTTACGCTCACCGTGTGCAAGCAACAAGAACTGAACTCAGACTATTATATTCCACTCTTAATTTGTGGACATTTAAGTATTGCGTTCTCGAACGCATTGATCACACAAACGGCTGTACAAATATTTTCTGAGCGGTTCTTAAATTTCAAAAGAATTCTGAAGTTTGCGCAAAGCATCTAACGAAGAAATTCTTCAGTTACTCTGAAAGAAAATTGGTTGATTTTTAAATACTTCCAAGAAATTTAAAATACTTTGCGAAATATCTTATTGAAGCTGCGATTTTTCTTTTTCGTCGATGTGGATGAAGTGGAACTGCGATTACTATTGCTAGCGATGCTACTGCCATTACTATAATTGCCATTACTATTTGCGTTACCATTACCATTACCATTGTCTGTGGCATTGGTGCCAGTCGTCGCCACACTGCTTGCCGCTATGCTCTCGCCTGACGACAGTATGGCCTCTTCGAGTATGCGAAATGAATTCTCTGTTCGGCTATTGGGTAGCAATATCTCTGAGAGCGATGATGAATCCAAACTAACTGTTGGTGAGGCGCGCATAAACCCACCACTCGCTGACGCCGAGCCACTTAATGGTTTGGATTCTGCATTTTTTGAACGATACCATTCCCAAGAAGTTGACTCATGGGGATGTTTAGTCGATTTTGATCCACGCAATTTGTTGCGACTTTTGCCGAAGGGCGATTTAAAGAAACCAGGTGTTGTGAGACGACTTAGCTTTTTGCCTGATTTCTTACTATCAGTATTCACCTCCACACCATCGTTTACCTGATAACCAGACGGTCCTTCGGGCATGAACTCGTTGTACGCCAAATCGGAGGTTGGTATGAAATTGTCGAGGTCATCTTCTTCGAGTCGTAAGCTTTCATCATATTCAGCGGCGCTGATTTCCTCTGGAGCTGTACTATTCAAGCTCGCACTGCCCATAAACTCATGCGATACGGAGGTTTGTCGACGTGGTAGTAGAGATTTTCGCCTCGACTTGTTTCCAATGGGTTTGTTAAAGTTTTCATTACCATTTAACACCGGCGCTCGTGGTGGACGGCCATTATTCGTTCTTTCGAAGCTCTCCATTGATTCTGCAGCTTCATTTGTTGCTTGCAGCTGTGCTAGATGACGACGTGCTTGCTGCTGCGTATGCTCAGTATTCGGCCAAGAGTGCTTCTCACCTTTGCGTCGCTGTTTGATGTTTTGGGCACCGTGACAGCCATTAAGTGTGGCGCCCGAATCACTTGTATAACAAATCGAGATTTTACGCTCGCGCTGTGAAACATTACTTGCCGCATCGCCCACAGATTCTATGGCTCCATGCTCACCGCCACTACCTGCACCACTACGTTCCTTAAGTATCATAAGCGCCTCTTCACTGGGACGTCGCATTTTTTCGCTGCTCTGCTGATGATCCGAGAAATCTTCAAAGGATTTGCGCCGATTTAGTTTTTTCTGTATTGCTGCCATCGCACTGGATGCCTTCTTTCTGTTCGCATTTGAGTAGAGCGCCAACATCTCCTTGGTTTCGCGTCGCATCGCACGATAGAAGAGTATACTCACCATGAGCACAAGAAAAACAAAGGCACCCACAAAGATTATAACCACAATACAGGCATGCACCTGCAACGACAAATCGTCCAGCTCCTCCTTCAGCTGGGAATTGCGTTGGGCGAGCAACTGATACAATTCGTTTTGTCGCCGACTATGCTCCTCCAGCGTGCGTACGGTTTGTACTGTTTGGGTGAGTGTGAGTTGTAGTTCTTCCACTTGCTTCTTGTAGCGTCGTGATAATTCTTCCAGATATTGCCCGGACAGGGACATATTCCGCTCCAGCGCCTGCAGGATAAAAATGATGAACACCACATTAATTAAATAAGCGATAGAAACAAGCATATGTATGTAGCCATGTATAAATTTTGTACAAAGGCACCTGAATGAAGTCGAATTGAAACTGAAAGCAAAAGGATAAAGTTAGCCAAGTGCAAGTGTAGTAGCACAGTGAAACGCACAGTGAAGCGAAGTTAACAAATATCAGGTTTTGTTTCAAAAGTAATAGTCAGTAATGAGAAATTAAATTTGGTAAAATTAAAAGTTAACGTAAAAAGAGAAATTTTCCGTTTCCAAAACCGACACTACAGGAATGGTAAATGTTTGATGGGTAATGCGAGCTGAGAGAAAAACTGGACTTCCATATTTGAAATACACACAATAAAAAATAAAAAAAAACGACGAAATAAAGTTCTTTCCCGATTTTTTTTGGAAAAGGAATTGATAATCATTATCATGGAGAGTTTACTGTAATACATGTATATTAAAACAAAAATTCCCAATAAAAGACGTTATACCTGAAGTGATGATGATTTTAAAATCTTTTCAGAAAGCCGAAATTATGGAAATTTTTCCCGAGATAGAAACAGTTACAGGAACAAAAAAAATGTATTTGGAAATTGAATCGGGAAAACGATTTTATCGAAAGTCGTCGGCGATTTCGTTTTTTTTTTTTTGACAGCTTTGTGTTAGATAAAGCCAGTTGTGTGTCTCAACATTCCAAAATAAGGGTAAAAAAGAGAAGCTTCGAGGTAATTGAGGTGAAAAGCCAGAGCAACAAAACAAAAAATTTGCTCTGTTTAAGGACTCAATACAGTTAGGGTTAGGTTGGCTTTTGCAGGCCAATCGTTTAAAATGTTGGTAAAATGATCGGAATCGACGAGTCCAGTCGACATGTGAGCAATTATTCTTTTGCCATGGATTGGATATTAGAAAATATCAGAAAACTGTTTGGAACCAAGATAATTGCAGCTAAGTTAATTTCACCGCCAAAATAAAGCGAAAGAAAAGCTTTTAAAACACCTAATACAACTTTTCCAAGCCTTTCAAGCACACTCTCGCGAGCTAAATAAGTAAATAAAGAGCAAATATAAAAATTAAAATTTTTCAAGTACACGCTCGCCAGTTCAAAATTTAAATAAACCTACCGAGCGATTTTTTTTCGCTTTATCTATCCGTTGTCAGATACCCCAGGCTATGTTAAAAATAAAAGGCGATGGAGGAAGCATAATAAAGTTAGCAAGCACACAAAAAAAAAAAACATAAAAAAAGTAAATTTTAGTCTGGGAGTTGAAATATAACTCTCTCGGTTTCAAAGTTAAAAGTATCGGCATGTTCGCGGTTATGCATTTAAGGTGCTTTTTGCTTTCTCGGGTGGGTCGCTTAGCAGATTGTAAATATTTTCGTGCACTCAGTAGAAAATCAAACTGTTCGGCAGAAATAAATACATATTAATAATGCTTCAAGCAGTCTAAAAGAAATTAGCTCGTGAGTGTACCAAAATGATATATACCAGTTCGTTGATGCTGGTCGAAGGAACGCCATAGAGTTTTTTAAAGTTAAAAGTACAAATTTGTGATAGAATGTAGGTAGTTTTGAGCACAAGGTAGAGAAGTGTAAAATAAATTTGCAAAAATTTCAATTTTTTCCTTAATATCTTATCATTTTATCATACTGTTCTAATTTCAACTGGATTCTAGACCTGCGTAACGCCAACAAAAAATATTCACCTACAACACAAATCATATGGTGTCTAATAAAAAGCGGCATTACGTGAAGAAACCAAAGAGCCTTGCGTTAGTTAAACTAAACGGAGTAACAATTTCAAACACGCAAATTTGCCATTATTAATACCCGCCCAATCGCAACAACCAACACAAGGCGGCAAAGGAGAACTAACTATATATACAAACAAACATACTTATAGATATACGTAAGGATTAAGTAAATGCATCGATAACAGCTAGCTCAATGTGCCACCAAGGAGAATGTAAAAAAGAGCTAAAAAATAAGCCTTAATACGTAGAACATGAATGAAGAAGTGTGTTAGAGTAGCAACGAAGTAACGAGGTGGTTAATTTCACTGACAGCCACAGCAATGTAGTTAATCAATAGCTCGTTTTCTTGTTTTTATCTAACTTTCTTGCACCGGCGCATCAAAGAGGTAACTTAGGTGAATGTGGCCCGTAGGATATACCGCCGTTCTATGTGTCGCTGGCTATAGCACTCTGGGCATCGTTTTGAGTCCATGTAAGAAATTCAAGGTTAACTGAAGAATGTTTCGACAATCGGAAAAACTGTTTCGAGACTGGAGAAAAAAAGTTGACATAACGCACTTTGTGGGAGATTTTTTAATATGACGGATACTCTTAATAAAGCTGTATCACTCAGATTCTCAAAATATTCGGGACTCATGAATTTCGTCTCTTTTTCCAGAGTGCAGGACATTCGTAAATCAGGTTTGTTAAGGCCCGGAAGAGAATTACAGAGGAACTGCGGGTTGACGGGTGGTGATTAGCTGATCCACTTTCGTCGAAATATTTGGTCGGGGACGGAAAACACTGTTGTGACGGCCCGGTTTTCAGCTGATATTTTGTGGTTATAATAACATTGATTTTGTAATGGAATCTTTTGCTTTGATATATTTATGAAACACCTCGTTGAAGTCCATTGTTACACAAAAATAACTTCTTTCCAAATTATTGATAATTGGTCATCAAGTAATCAGAAAAGCAACCCTGTACTTCAGGCCTGGCATTAGATGCTCTGACTGGTTTACCACCCCTTGATGCTTTCATCCAAGGAGAGGCCTTGAAGGCCATCTGCAGGCTGAAACACAATGGCAACTGGTACGGCCCCTGTCCGGCATTGGAACACAGAGAAGGCCTGGACGTCGATCCAACGATTCTCTCCATACCCCTTGACTCCATGCCATCAAGAGTCGTACTTAAAAAGAGATACAGTGTAGTGGTACCAGAGGCTCAGTTGTGGGAAGACTCAGAAAATGAGCCCGGCAAACACTGTTTTCGCATTTTTACGGATGGCTCCAGGACCGAGCATGGCTCCGGCTCTGGGATCTACGTGGAATCCAGCGGGACAAAACTGCACTTTGCTCTTGGAATGCATGCATCTGTGTTTCAAGCGGAGGTGTATGCAGTTCAAGAAGCGATGAACTTTGTTGTGGAAAAGCGATGGAGCGGCAGATCTACATGTGAACTATGTCGGTAGACATAATAGCCTGATGCTAACATGGGTCCCGGGACACGTGGGTATCGCGGGTAACGAGACCTCTGACTCCTTAGCTAAGATGGGCTCTGAGGGCCGTTTTACCACTCCCTTCTGTGGCCATCACAGCCACGGTTAGCAAATGGGTAACTACCACCCACAAGTCAGTTTGGCAGGCTGAGAGAGGCTGTAGATGGACTAAACTGATGTTACCTGTCTTGTCCGATCGTTTGTCGCAAACCCTCCTGTCATTAAACAGAGAGGAGTGCAGACGGCTGGTTGGACTGATGACGGGCCACTTTCTGTGGGCGAAGCACATGGAAAGTTTGGGCATCTCAGACAGTGTACTCTGCCCAGCTTGTGAAGAGGAGGATGAGACGGCGGACCACTTCCTGTGCGTCTGCCCCGCCTTCGCTCGAATCAGGTTTGAGGTCTTTGGCACTGATGTGTTAAGAAGCGACCATCTTGGCTCCTTGGCACCACAATATCTACTCAGATTTCTTCGGAGATCGGGTAAATTTAAAGAAAATTAAATGGGAATATAAGTGTAGTACAATGGATTTAATTAATGTCTGAGTGCTGCACTTCCTAGTTGTCCCGACAAAAAAAACCCCCGAGTCTTCAACCCGTCGGAGAAAATAGAAATGAATCTAATTATTTTGCCACCGTAAAAATAACTGACAGCAAGAAATCCGCCCCCGACGTATTTCTGTGCAATTTCATGCTATTAAATGTGTGCTAATTTTGACAGCGGGTATCCGTCAACCCTTTACCCGCTGTCCACTGCAATTGTGTTCAAGGGGTAAGACATATAGCTCTGATTCCTTCTGATAATGGTGTGAGCTGTTAGCAGCGGCATGGCTGTGGACAATTCTTTTCTGCCCAGTCTGAGGAGTACTGGCGAGCGTCTCATATTCATTTCTGACCCCATGAGTTTAGATTTAGTGTAGTCGCATATTTGATAAAATTTTTTCTTGTAATTAGTTTACAAATAGCGAGCGATAGCTTAAAAGGTTGTTTGTTGGTTCATTGCCAGGTCTATTGCTGTATTCTAGTACCCTTACAAACTGAAGAGAAATTTGCTAAACTATTGTCTTAAGAGGTCTGCGGTAATTTACTACAGTTTGGGGTTTTTTGTGAAAGTAGCTGCATTCAATTCACCAACCATTTAGCGAGTAGTGAATAAAACAACGTTGCAAAAGATTTGGTAGTACTGCATTACTTTCGTTTTGACAACCAGTTATGTAATCCCATAATCAAGTATGGGATTCCGCTAAGTGGCTAAAAACAAAGTTGCTTGATCATCGCCAAATTGTTGCAGCTTTGGCACACAAATTTTTCGCTTAGCGAAAAGCGGAATACCAGGTTAATCGATAGAAGTTAGTATTAGCCGCTTTCAGAGCTGCATGTCTGACTGAAAATATAAGGACGTTGTGATAGGTATGCGACCCTTACTGATCGAAGGCATTCAATAACTTTCTTCATTGACAATGACTTCTTTATTCCTGATTGTTCTGAGATATTACTCCTAACTCTATTATCCAGTTTGCAGCCACCCGAGCAGAAGCGAAGATAATCAATTAAGCCGGGAACCGCCTTAGCCTCAAACAACTAGAGTGTCAGGTTGAAGAGATAAATATGAAATAATATTGTAGTGCACGTGGCAGTGGTAGTACTGTTAGCATACATATGAAGCGGTTTAAAATGATTAAGAAATAAAATATTCGAGATTCGAGGTTTTTCTTTAATTGATAATGAAATGTGGGTGTGCCTCACATTATTCCATCACGTTGATTATAAATTAAATTAAAAAAAAAAAAAAAAAAAACAAATACGTTTAATACTCACTTTGATGCGGTTGGAAAGGCGTATAAACACACTCTCCGACTGTGGGCCACTGGGTATTTTTTGCTGTAGATTCACACCCGGTTGATTGCCGTGTACACTGCCATCAGTAGATAAGCCACCGGCTGCCATTACCGGCGCTGCTGTTGTCGAGGTGATCAGGTTATCGATATTCTCCCAAGAGGCGTTATCCTCCTCACTGCGCGCCCCCAGTGTGGGTGTTGCTGTTGTTGACGGCGTAGGATGCAATGGCAGCGTATCGTCGGTGCTTACGTCGTCAGCGGGTATTTTGTTGGCGTCCATACTTGCAGGTGGTAAAGAAGTTGTGGTGGTGGTGCTGATACTGCTACTACCTCCATCTTCACTATATTCACCACTACTACTCACCTCTTCTGTGGTTGGTTCATTGAATTGCGGCTGATTTTTTTCTTGCGGTTCTGTAGGTGTAGGTACATTGAATATATTTACATCGGCTGTTGGTTCCTTTCCACCATTATTGAGCGGTGCATTGGTAGTTGTTTCTATTGCTTCGACTTCGCCCATTGGTGGTGGACGTACCAGCTGTTCGTCATCAACGCCACTGCTAGGAGTGCTTGCTGTGCTTGGTACAGCGCCTTCACCGCTAAACGTAGCTTCAACGCTCTCAGTTGTAATGCCGCTACCTATGTTTGTCGTATCTTGCGTTACTAATTTCTTTTGCGTGCTATCGATTATTCTGATGTCATCTTTTTTCAATTTCTTGTCGATGGTGAGATTCAGTGGCGGTTCCGTTAAGACATTTTCGCCTTGCGTGTCCTGTGAAGCGGATGCAGTCGACTTAACTTTATTTTGCGCCGCTAACAGTTGGCAGAGCGCGCCCACATATTCCACCGGCAACATATTCAGGTAGTAGCTGTGTTTCACATTCCTTTCCAAAGCATGGCTATATGGCTCATTCGTACACTCTTCATCGGCAATTTTCGCTTTCAGTTCAATGCCATAATGCCTGGCGCATATTTGCGTATTAAGTAGATCTTTCAACAGCCAAGGCACTTTGAGCAACGCTTGCAATTGTTGGTATTCACAAGAAAGCGCATTATTGATGCGCGCTACCAACGGCTGATTACAGTTGGTGGTGCAAATGTATTGCCCCGTCGCAGGGGTACGGCACTGAGACGAAGGCGTCTGCACGCGCGTCAACGTTGTATTCTGTTGATGGACCGGTTTGACAAGCACTTCGGCGGCTTTCTTGACTATTGAGAGCACTGCGTCAGAGGCGGATTTGAAAAGATTCATATCTGGGCTCATTGCGTGCACTTGTTCTTGCCCAAATTCATCATCGAAGTCCTCCAGGTCGCCATGTGGTGTATTCTACGTTTCGAAAGCTTCAAATTCTGATGTGCCGAAAACGCGAAAAAGTGAGACGGGGCAGAAGTGCTCTTTGGAGTAGTGCGAATGTATGTCGACGCGCACAAATTTACCAAATAAATGCGGATGCAAATCGAAACTCTGTACATTTCGTTTATCCTCCGCTATAAAACGTCCCACATTCGACCAATCGCGTGTGGGAAAACGATTCGAAACAGCCACGGTGAAATTTTTTGGTGAAGATGAGAACAATTCAAAATTGGCCAATTCAACTTTCTGTGCCTGTATTGCTTCGCAGAGTTCAACCACAAACCAAATGCGATTACCGCAAGGGCTCAACATATATTCATCTTTAGACGAACTTAGCACAGCATCCGTGTTGGTTGCATCTGGATTGGAGGTGATTATTTTGGCACCACAATCGGGTGCCGCATAGTTTTTGTTGCGCATTTTAAGCGGCGGCGGCCGTTTGCCATCGCCATTGGTGTGATTCTTTTTCTGTGTCGATGTATTCACCACTTCTTGCTCTTTCGCCTGCTGCTTCTCGGCCGCTTCCATTTGCTTTTGTGCCCACTCCGAGAAAACGGGTATGGGTACCTCTTCTGCCGTGAGATTGTTGCCCACATTGCTATCACCTCCAGCAGTTTCTGTGGCAGTTGTGAGCGTGGTGGAGGGTGTAGGGCTGCCACCCTCATTTTGCGTAGGTAACGTGGGCGTTATTGCCGCTGCAGGCGCTGCCACATTCGTGACATTTTCGTTTGGAATGTTTTGTGGAATTTCACTTGAAGTGAGATCTGAGTCAAATTGCGAAGGCTGCGGTTTTTCACCACCACCAGAATCGTCAAATTTGATGATTTCTTCATCTGAAAAGAATTAATTGAAGTAGATAAAAAGGAGTGCAGGCAAGTAGAACCCAAGAAATATAATATAATAAGTTTATAATCGAGCACCAATAATGGAGAGGACATCAGTGAGCTACGCTGGAAGCGTTGCAGAGGGGAAAATCCAGCGAAGAGCAGTTGGATTGCCTATTGAGTTACTTAAACTCTGCTTTCTAATTTTACGACGTGTGCATGATTCCGCAATTCTCTTCTTCTTGAATGAGCCTGCTTTATGTCGCATATAAAGTGCGTTTCGACATGCAACGAAATTCTTTTTTCAACTAATTTTGATGCTTCTTTTTGAGTCGGATGTATGGAGGATGAGGTGGTATCAACTCAGCACCTTCTTCTTAGCTACCTTGCTCTGGCGGGGTCATGATCTAGGCATCTTGGCTCTTACTTCTTTGCTACGCCTACTGATATAGCTGGCGTTGACATTAAAAATCTGACGAATCTCATCAGCAGCACAAAGCGGTTGACGCAAATGCAGCACAGTCATCGTTCATAATCTACACACTCTAAACCCATCCTCCTAACCATCCCACCACCACCTCTCCCCGCCCTTTCCCTTCATACCATCGGTTTTCTCTTTCACCTTACCTCCTTCAAAATGGTATCACAAACGACGACTCCGTTTGCCCATTCCTTGGGCAACCATTCCAACCTAACCTAACTTAATTTTGATGCCTAGAAATTTTCACTTTCCGATGTGAACACCCGAAAAGTAGCTTTGGAGAGTTCTTATTAACTTTTAATCAATTGCGACAAAGAAACTTCCTACGATGGATTGCAATATCAGAAAGTTACTTTCAACTCGGTACCGTAGCAAGTTTTCTATTGTGGGTTTAAAATTCTTTTACATTTAATTACTAAGTACCTTTTCTTATCACCTCACTGCTATTCTCCAACATCTCCATCGTATGATTTTCATGCTCGCGCGCTATGGTCTCTTTCGCCGCATCGATGACGAGTGCATCAATGTTGCCACGTGTTGGCTCCAAAATCTCCAATGGCAACTCTGTCACTGTGATTGTAGGAATCTCCGTGATATCGGGCAAGCTGCAAAGAAACAAAAAAAAAGTGTGTTACATTTTAAAACCGATAAACCGAAGTAAATATCTTATGGTAATATTTAAAAGGGTTTTAATTGGAGCTCATTATAAGGTAACGAAAATCAAGGAAAAAATGAAATTTAGATATGTAACCGAGATTACCTACAAGGCTGTTCAATATGTAAGCGGGCATTATTATACCGTGAAAAATATTTCATATGCACGTGAAACAATAGATTTTATATACAGTATCGGACAATTTATTTGCAACTGAAGCGCAAACTTCAATTTTTTTTCTAATAAAGCCTTATTTTCATTGAAGAAAGAGCATACCGGAAACATATTTTAAAATGATTAATGTTATCTTTTTTCGGTTAGCTGTTTGGTTCACAAGTGTCAAATATGAATAACGTGCGAAGCAATTTGCAAAAATTAAAAATCTTTCGATAGGGTGAATAATTTTGTGCAACTTGTTTCGCAGTTTTTAATTTTTGTTTTACTGAGAACTTAAGATGTGCGGTGTTTAGCTTGCCACTCCTTTTTTACTTATACATTTTTTATTGTATTATTTTGTGCTATTCATCAGACCCAGCAGGGTCTGCACAAACACGAAGGAGAAAAAAAAACTACCAAACAGCGCCAAAATAAAAAAAATTATATAATTTCCACCAAAAGAATAATAATAGAAAATACTAAAGTGCATACAATTTTTCTATTTCATATTACGCATTTACCTGAGAAACATCGTTGAGATGGCAATCAACTGCGAGAACCAAATCACCCAGAAGAAGATCAAAAACATAGTCAAATTAGTTTTGACTTTCTTCAGTTCACCGCAAACGAAATTCGTTACGATTTTCAGCAACATTATTTGTAATTATTCGATTTTTATTTTGCACACAAATTCTATACATACATAAATATTTTGAATAAAAACACATAAACACATATACATACAATTATTCAACAGCTACATATGTATGTATGTAGCGACGAAGTGATGGAGGCAAATATTTGTTGATTAAAAATAAGAAACAAAAACTCAACAACAACACTTGGTTTGGTAGCATTTGTGACATGATGATCGCTTGTGCCTCTACGAACGCCACAATACACAAACAATTTTTTATTTTTTTATTAAATTCAACCACTACTTTGGCAAACAAATCTATCACAATGCAATAAATCAATTAGCAGTTTATATTAGCAAAAGCGGAGAGAAATGGTTAAATTTCAGTTTAATAAATGTAAATATTTTATTATCAGCAAAATGCACAAGCAATACACAACAAGTCTTATGAATAACTCAATAAATTAATCAATCAATTTGGCGAAGTAAAACAGAATATTTATATGAAATGTCCCGTTCAACAGCTCTGGCATATGCCGCTGATGACTGAGCGAACAATTTTAAAACACGTCAGCATAAAAGACTAAATGCCAACATACTGAAGTGATAAGAATTTACATAGTAATCGAAAATTCGAGTTAACACAGTACGTATGCACTTTGTACATACATATGTATATATGTATGTTTACATACATGCACATTTTTACAAAGGGGCGAAAATAATGTCAGTAGTCAGTTTTAACAATTCGTAAAAAAGATAATAATTGAAGCTTCACTAACCACGGAAAGGCTGTTGCGAATTCCAGGCAATGTTAAACAAATTTTCAGATAAATATTTACAACTATAATTAGTTGTGTATTTAAATGCATGCTTGTAAATAGTAAATAAAAAATTAAATAACTATGCCAATTTAACGCTCTTCCCCTCATTTCTCTGTTCAAGTAGGGTACATACGTGGAAATTTAGTATTATTGGCTGCAAAAAAACTAACATCAATTCAATTGGAGAAACAATAAACAATTAAGATATGGAGAACAGTGAAATGCTCTGCTCCATGCATACAGCTACGGCCAAAAAAATAGAGGCACCCCGCTTCATATGAAACTAGAGAGTAGAGTTCATTTACTTCGCGTTGACATGAAAATAAAAAAATCCCAGACAGCCTTAATACACGTTTACAGTCACATATTGGTTTAAAATCGCATAAAGTTTAAAATCGCAAACGATTTGGGTACTGCGATGAGTGCGAAGCAAATATATTTTGCAGATATTTCTTAAATAATTTGTCTTCCGGACGCCCTTTGATAGCCTTCTTGATAGCGGTAAATAACTCCCTCACCGGATTTCTTATCCTTCTTGATTTTCAAACGTCCAAGTGATCTGACACTTTAAACTCACCTTCGAGGATGTACCAATGATTAAGCGTTGCGCCATGCGATGCAATGGGCAGGAGTTCAATGCAAATGCGCCGGTAATTACCACAGCGAAAATGCAACCCTGAGTATGACGTTTGTCTACATCTCACTTGTGACATTTCCGTTGCGTGAAAATTGTTTAGTATTTAAAGAAAGAAAAATGACAGAAAAAAACACTGAAGAAGTGGTCAAATGATGGAGAGGACACTATTTTGGCGAGGAAACATACACTTTTTTATAATTTACTATTTTCTTAGCTATTATGCAATGCGTCCCTGAACTGTTTGCGCTATTCTGTTCCAAAGAAAATCGACCAGACTAGTTGCTCGAATTCTTGAATACCATTTACATTTATTTCACGTTAGTAAGCCGAATAGGGCGAAGAGAAAAAGAATAGCGTAAAAAATAGAAGATGGTACAAAATTAATCATCCAATGTTGTTTTGAAACAACTTTTTTACTAAATAAAAGAAATTATGAAATGTTTATTTTGACCTTTACGCGCTCCATTGGTTGTCTGTTTGTACAGGTATACTACAACTGCCTATTTCCCAAATGTCAAATATGACCGATTTTTCAGAGTTGCATTACATTTTGTTTGTGGAAAAAAATCTCTGCTGCAGAAATGTTCAGGCTTTCTATAACGTCTTTGGCGCTTAGACTTTGTCCAAGTTTTTTTACATTATACGAGAATCAACAATTGCCAGAAGGCAATAATTGCAACGCAGGATGAAATATCTAGATTCATATAGTATAGCATCAAAATCGTTTTGCATTGTGTGGTAAAATTTCTTTGCTATGACCATTTTAAATTTGCAATATTTTGCTTAAGTGTGTTTAGAAAAAATGAAAAAAGGAAAATTGGAGAGATATATTGTTATGCCACTTAATAGTATAAAGGCTGCAGATACAAATATTTTTGTCTGAAGTGACCCCTGGTGAAATTTTACGAGGAATAATTTTCTAGAACATTTTAACCCACCAGCGACCTTTAAAATGCTCTTTTTCTCGGACTTTCTATAGAAGGGGCCAAAACGACCTTTCGTGAGAGAGCTAATTTGTTAAAATAAAAAAAATGTATTGTATGCAACTTTACTTTCATTTATCTCAATTGGTTCCAAATACACTCAATTTCTTAAAAATACAACAACAACATTTCAAACACTTTAAGGCGTTTATTTTTGCATATACGAAGGTCCTGAAACGCATCATAACTGTAGATATGTAAATCTTGGCTCTATGTTCCGACCTCATGCCAAAATAAAACAAAGAACGGAAAAATCGCATCAAAGTCGCCCAAGAAATGGGATCATGTTAGCAGTTTTGTTCTGCTAGCTGCATCAGAATTAGAAAAAAACTTTGAAATTTCAGTTAGGAGCCAAGATTCGAAAAAGTTTTATGGAGGATCTATATTAGAGGTATAAAAGTATGGTCATATATGGTTATTACTAAATGAAATATTTATTAATTTTGTTACCATTATCCTTTTCAAAACATGTGAAAAATGCCTTTTGAGATTTTTATTCCTTAAATAAGTTGTCACATAAGACGAGTGCGTTAGAATTGCTTTTAGATGCTCCGGCTGCTATTCAGTCAATACAAGAAATACATTAAAAAAATAGTAAACCTTTTTTTTATCTTAAATTTGGAAAGTTACAACGACAAAATTCGAGACTGTCATAGTGTACATATTAGTCCTTGACATATATAAACATAAATAATAAAAATAAATATTGACATAAATAGGTAGGTGGGGTGGCTGTCGCAATGTCACACTTAGACCTTTCATAGATCCATTGTGATACCACTGGAACTTATCCTTACCCTATGGGTGTCTTTTCAAACCATCCGGTAGCTTTAACAAACGAGCAAAGCTTCGTTGGTTTTAGATGCACTATTTACGCTACATCAATTAAAAATGCCATGTCAAGAGTGCCGAGCCACCTTGTCGCTAAGCTTTCACACTCACATAAAAGGTGCCTGACTGTTTTCTCTTCTTCTGTATTTAGACAGCTTCTACAGAAATCGAAGTACGGGAGTCCTAACTTTCAAGCATGGCTGCCTATCAGACAATTACCAGTTAATACCCCTATCATTTTTCTTATAGTTTCTCTGTTAAATCGTAACTAGCTTTTTGATCGATCGCTGTTCCATTTCGGTCATGTCTGTCTGCTTAGTTCGCATGTTAAGTGGTTTTGCCAACTTGTATTTACCTTATTGATGGTCTCCCTATCTATCAGTAGTTTACAAGTGGCTAAAGGTACGGGTATCAGCGTCTTATCCACTTGGAGGTCGAGCATTGTACCGATTCGAGCAAGTTCATCTGCCATATTTCTGTGGCCTGTCACCCAAATAAGGTGTACTTTGTAGAATTTTGATACGTCATTATGAAGTTTATAACATTCTATGACTGTTTTTGGCGAGTGTGTTTTAGATTCTAGCGCTTTTATTGCTGCTTGACTGTCCGAGTATATGAAGACTTCATTTGTGGATAATACGCTCGTTTTTATTACCGTACTGACATAAACACCTACATATGAGAAATCTTAAAGAATATAGAATGATAAAGTTTTAAAACGTCATTTTCAATAGTGTACTATAATATAAATTTTTTTTCTATTCCAGAGAACTTTCACTTTTATGCAAATATTATTATATTTTAGGTTTTTGTCGCACGGTGTTAAGCATGTATTTGTATACGATAATAAAAACTGCAGCACAAAAAAAAAACGCCAACAAAATATGCACATGTTCGCATGTGATTGTAATGCCAATACACTCATATTATTATAGAATAATAGAATAAATTGACTCCGTTTGTTTAGCTTTTCTTTATTACGAAATAAGTAAATAAATAATCCATTGAAATTTCATATTTACAAAAGCCTGCATTCTTTCCTCATATGTACATATGTATGTATTTATTGAACTGCTTTCGATTTTTGGTTTATCTTATCACCTTACAATAACTGTGAAAACAGCTGTTTGATGTGTTATTGACATTAATTTTATCATTACTAAAAAACTAAAATTACTAAAAAAAAATTGAGATGTATTTCTAGAAAAGTAGAGGAGGCTATTAGCACGAGCTGTTCGTCACAGTTTTCACCTCTTCAAAATAAAAATTTGCTTCAATTCACTTTGAACTCCTTGACAAGTGAATGATTTGAAAGGATTAGTGGCTGCCTTTATTACGGCAATATTCTGAAGTGTTACGGCTAGGGAGATTTTTAGCAACGAGCTAGGCTTGGAACTAGCCACTAGCCAAAAGAAAAAATAATTACCATGGAAGAACTAAAAGCCTTCGATCAGACGTCTTTCAATAAATTAAACAATGAAAACAGAAAAATGCGTGCTTAAGCAACCAATAAGCAGGAACGAAGACCCACTTTATTGTATACTAAAAACAGGGAGCCAGTGACTCCACTATTTGCTGGTTTCTGCAAAGACAGAGCTAGAAAGCCTGAGGTTTACTCTGTGAGTAAGATTACTAGACCCTCTCTATCTCTATTGCTACCCGCTTTGCATTTAGTTGGCATTACTGAGAAGAAAGCAAAATTATTTGAATTAAATAACTTTTGTTGTGTTTCTTACACAGGCCACATAAGTTGTACCCAATTACAGGCAGACTGATTCACCAGAAACACGCAACTAAAATTTGGTAAAAAATATGGGGCCAATAACCAAGAGAGAACGTTGAGAACGTTGGTTCGAATCTCGGTGAGACACCAAAATTAAGAAAAATATTTTTCTAATAGCGGTCGCCCCTCGGCAGGCAATGGCAAACCTCCGAGTGTATTTTTGCCATGAAAAAGCTCCTCATAAAAATATCTGCCGTTGGGAGTCGGCTTGAAACTGTAGGTCCCTCCATTTGTGGAACAACATCCAGACGCACATCACAAATAGGAGGAGGAGCTCAGCCAAACAGCCAAAAAGGGTGTACGCGCCAATTATATATATATAACTAGCATTCCCCAGTGGGCTTCGCACCACCATACATAAAATGTTTTTTTATATTGAATCGTCTGGCGTGCTCCCCAATTGGTGTTTTATCGGCTTTTATTATTATTTTGTGGTCATCGGTGGGCATCAGATCGAGTGCCACTTTGAACAATTTCACCAATTCATTGTGTTGATGGAACATTGTTTGCAATTCATTCACGCATCACCCAGTGGGCTTCGCACCACCATACATAAAATGTTTTTTTTATATCGCAATAAATTTTTCATATTAAGTTTTCTTTATAGAACTCGTAAACTGTTTAAACAGTTGAATTAGTTGATTTTTTTCATTCAACATACTTTCTAAAGATTTCACAATAGCCTTTTC
The DNA here is from genome assembly GCA_037575425.1 of Anastrepha fraterculus. Lineage (NCBI taxonomy): Eukaryota > Metazoa > Arthropoda > Insecta > Diptera > Tephritidae > Anastrepha > Anastrepha fraterculus. The sequence continues at coordinate 54,816 of JAYXIM010055438.1, read as the reverse complement.
TGTACTTTTTTAAAATTTGATTGTGGTGGTCACCTATATACAGGTAAGGTGAAAGAGCCGATAAAAACTTGTAATTAAACTTTGATTCTTTAATTTCCATTTCAATTTTTTACGCTAAATAAATTATGCTAAAATAAATAAAGTTAAAAATGTTTTTCCAGTTCCTTGAATGCTCCAGTTTTTATTATATTTTCGCCCAAAATTAATATTAACACTTACAACCACAACAGTACAACAGAAGCGCTCATAAGCGGCTGTGTATTTGTTATTGTTTTTCCCATACAGGCATTTCGTATGAGAGGAAACCATTACTCACATAAAATATCATAACTCAGGAACGGTTGCACCGATTTCAATCAAACTTCACACAAACACCTCCTCAAAGATAGAAAAGAACTCTAAAATTTTTGTGTCAATGGGTTCGGCGGTTCTTGAGTTATAAGATTACCAAGGAAATGTAATATATAACGACAACTTGAAATAACTCAGGATCAGCAGTGTGGTTAGGAATTTCAGCTGTGTATGCTATGTACCAGCCAAATTAGTATATGTGCGTGCGGCAATCCCCTTTTCTGCCATTCGATGGAGTACATATGGCATCGCACCTCCCCAAATACATATAATTTCACAATTAAATCCATAAGTGCTTTACATTTTTGCCGAAATGTATACTCATGTGGTTCAAACACATCCTAGTGTTATCCAGGTCCACGTTTTGATCTATATCTCGAGACCCTAGTTACGGAGGGGCATTAAAAATACTCTATACTATAGCAATCATCAACAGCTCCCTTTTGCTACCCATATTGTACGAACACATCCTTAAGTTATCGGGGTCCACATTTTGGGCGATATCTCGAGACCCTAGTCACGGAGCGGCATCAAAAATACTCTATACTATAGAATCATCAGCAGCTTCCATTTGCTACCCATATTGTACAAACACATCCTAGGGTTACCCAGGTACACGTTTTGGATTATATCTCGAGACCCTATTCACGGAACGGTATGAAAAATACTCTATACTATAGAAATCATCAACAGCTTCCATTTGCTACCCATATTGTACAAACACGTCCTAGGGTTATCCGGGTTCACGTTTTGGCCTATTTCTCGAGACCCTGTTATCCGATTCTTAAAATTTTAAGCCACAAACCATCTACTGAATAGTCCAAACAAAGCCTAAAAATTTGGTTTGGATAGGTGAGCTCGTTCTTGAGTTATAAGATTACCAAGGAAATGTAACTTCTTTTTATATATATAGATAACCAACGTTTGTGAGAACACTGATATGATAAAAAAAGTTATAATTAAAATTATAAAAAAATATAAATCAAAATACAATAATAAAATTTTAATTAAACAAAAACAAAAAATAAAATAAACAAAAATCAAATCAAATTTTAACTATTTTCGTTTATGTTGTGTAAAAAAATCGTGGTAATGTCTATTGAGTACCATATCATTATACAAAATTTTGAGTGATGAACCTTTATTTTTACATTCACGTGCTCCATTGTTTGTCTGTTTGTATACTGCAGCTGTCTAGTTGAGAAGTGTCAAATATGATTAACGTACGACGCCATTTGCAAAAATTATAAATATTCTGATTGGCGTTGATTATTTTGGCGCCACCTTGTACAAGCACATTCCATAAGAGAGGGTAAATGAAAAAGTCCCTGAAAATTGGAGCACCTAGTAATTTTAATACAAATTTTCAGGGACTTATTGTTGACCCAACCTCGCATAATGAATTACATAGTTTAAAAATAAATGCGAATATGTAACGAAATTCTTTGTGCTTGCATTTGTACACCCACGCAATATTTCGCACAGCGTTGGACATTTCTTTTTCTATTTATAGGCTGTCGCAAAAGTGCAAAAGTTTTTGCACTATCTCGATAAGTGTGCGTACATACAAAGATACATACATATGTATGTATGTAGGAATTTTTGTATGCACATAAATAATGTTGGCACACATTTTTTGGGCTGCCTTCACACATCAATTCTGCAGAAATATATTTAAAATTACATACTATTTTTTCATTTTTTTCGCACACAATGTCGCTTTGACTTTTACATATTTTGCAAATTTTCAGGCATAATCAACAAAAAAAAAAAAACAATTTTTATAATAATAATGTGGTCACACAGCCCCATTAAATGTCAAAGCAAAACCGTTTGTTTTGTTTAAATTTCTTTGAAACGAATAAAAGTGGTAAGTTGGTTTTTTTTCCTTGAAATTTGCCATCATTGTCCGCATGCTGCATTTGACAATGAATTTTATGTGTTGCTAGTTTTTACCACTTTGTTTTATGCCCCAGCTGATTGGTTACTTGTGTTTCAACGGTATATGCACGTATGTATATGCAAATTTTTCTCCTACTCGCCACAAATATCACCTGCTGTGCATTAACGAATTTCATATACTTTTCTTTAGCTTCACTTTTTATAGTCACACTTCACACACAGTTTGTCATATTTGCAGTTGTGCACATTTTTGCATTTCTTCGCTTACAATTTGCATTTTCACATAAACCAAGTGAATGCCGTTTGTTTGTTTGTCTGTCTATCCACAGTATCTGCGCCGTGACAGCATTTAATTTTGATAAAGACGCGAGATAAAGGATTTTTCCAACACGCACAGCTAATTGCATTCACCGTCGTTGCCGACGCCTTCGCCAAAGACGTCTCATCGCCAATTAAGCACAGCGGTTGTCATTTACATTTAGTGTTACAATTTTTAATAGCTTTTACTCTATGCATATTTGCATAGATATGCTTTATGACGTGAAATATTTTTTGAAAACCGTTTAAAATAGATAAATATTGGAGATAATCAAAAGCGTTACAAATTAACTTGCATTTGTTAGTAAAGTTATTAACATGTTGAAAAGATGACAGTCCAAACGGCTGATAACGTACACATATAATAAGAAGTATGTAAAATGTCTTTTCCACTTTCTTTTGAGTGGTCAGTGGTTAAGTGGAGAGTCTCTGTGAATAATTAATAGTGTTTGTTGAATAATAAAAGATAATTTAAAAAGTCTAAGACGTGGTACATCATAATGTACATAAGAAAACATGAATTTGTTCAATCATAAGCTATGACAGGTGATTACGTAATTGAGCATACGAGGTGACAAGTTTTTGACTATAGAAAAGGCTGCTCAACGCTTATACAATTTTTAGTAAAAAGAGAGAAAAATTATAGCGAAATACCAGACGTTAGTATTTTGTATTTTCTAGACTTATAAATGTTTATTTATTTTTAAGAATCTCTGTTTTGCTTATGTTGATTACCATTGTCATTAGTCAGTCCTATGCAGAGATATGACAAGCGAAATTGTTCATTACTTTACATATTTGAGTATTTTTTGATATGCATAAATAAAAATAATTGGCGCCTACACTTCTGTTAGATGTTTGGCCGAGCTCCTACTCCTATTTGTGGTGTGCGTCTTAATGTTGTTCCATAAATGAAGGGACCTACAGTTTTAAGCCGACTCCGAACGGCAAATGGTTTTTATGAGAAGGTTTTTCATGGCAGAAATACATTCGGAAGTTTGCCAATGCCTGCCGAGGGTCGACAGCTATTAGAAAAAAAACTTTTTCTATTATTTGATGTTCGTGCACGGAGATTCAAAACTATGCTCTTCCGAGTGGTGGTCACGCACCAAACCATTCGGCTACAGCGGCCGCCATATATGATATGTATAGGTATTTTTTTACTTCCACTTTTTCTTGATCATTGTTCATCCCTTATAGAGTCTGGTATGACCTGTAAAAAACGTGTTCCTCTTCTTGATTGGTGCGATAACCAATGTCACGATTAAGCGATTTCGGCCGAGTTTAATAAAGCGCACCAGCTGGTAAAGCATCGAATATTTTGAGAGCCGGAGCGCTTGTATCCATTCGGACGACATGACCCGTGACTTGTTACTTTAGGTTAAAACACAAATAAATAAATTTCACAAACTTAAACCTTGAAATTAAAATGTCAACCTTATTGCTGAGCTCGTCGTCGAAATATTACAAATAGGTATAACCCTTCAGGTACGTATCTAAGAGGTCCAGGGCACATAAGAATTACTGGGAACAATATGGGGTACTCTCAAATCCCCGCAAGAAGCCTGTTACTCAGCCAACAGCAGATATTCTCACCCGTACGACAACCAACCTGTTGCAAAAGGTGCTGCGAAGCTCATGGAGATCGGTGAAATAAAAATCGGTTGGTTCCGAGCATGCGAACAAATCAAGAGATGCTATCGCTGCCTTGGAATTGGGCATGCGCAAGTAAAATGCACTGGCCCTGATATAAAGGATACGTGCATCAGATGCGGGAAACCAGGGCACAAAATAAAAGACTGCAAAGCAGCTTCCACTTACATCCCTTGCGTAAATGTGAAACCCGACCACTGCGATCACGTGACAGGTACAAGGAGATACCCTCTAGCTAAGAATGATGAGAGTACTCTAAACAAACATGCATAGAAGTTGCACAGCAAACACTCTGCTCGAACAGATAACTGTTCGAAAAAAGCTAGATGCAGTCATCATCAGTGAGCAGTACGAACGGATTACCAAGGGAACTTGGTTCGAGGGCGCAACAGGAGCGGCCGAGCTCTGGTTACGAAGTGACAGTAAAGTCGCCGTCACGCAGCACGGACTCGGATGTTACTGCCCCATAAATTTGTTCGAAATGAACGTTTTACAATGCTGAGCTGCTATCTCACCCCCAGTGACAGTATTGAATAGTTCAGGACGAAGCTGGACCTTATTGAGAATAAGGTTCGCGAAAAGGTGGCCCCTTTATCGTAGTTGGAGATTTCAACGCCAAAGTTGTCGAATGGGGCCACCCTAGAACACATATTAGACATGTCTGCCAGACTGGTGCTGGTAGTGGCAAATACAGGCAACACCGGATATCACCCTGATGATTGATAGCCTGGTTGGGGCAATTAATGGGTGGGAAGTCCTAGGAGACTATACTGGAAGTGACCATCAATACATCACTTTCTGGATCACAACTTTTTTTAGAGCTTTCAAAATATTATTTTTACTTTTCACTGCAATTTGAAAAAAAGGCATTTTAAATTGAGTAGTATTTTTAAAGTTTTAAAACGCTTTTATTATATGTTCATAAGTGCATACATACATATGTATGTATGTATTTCATTTCGTCATTCACTGACAATGTGGCGGCAAGCGGCTCAACCCAAATAGGAAGCACAAAGCGCACACTATAAAATTGCATGCATACATACACACCTGTTCATGCAAGCCCTAATATAGACGGCAAGGAAAACGCGCAAAATGAAAACAAAGCAATGAAAAACAAAACAAAAAGAAAACTACGAAGCAAAACAGATGCGATAAAAACATATTTTTTGTGGGCTGTTTATGTTTTGACTTGTTTTTGTAAACATAGTCTCGCTTGCCATGTGGTTTTATCTCATTCTTTGTTTTTGCTTTTTTAAATATGCACATATGTATGTATGTAAGCAAAATTAAGGGCATTCACCCAATAAAATTAAAAATAAAATATAGACAAATGAGGAAACACACAAATAAAAATATAAATTGGCAGCACAGCAGCAGTTGGCGTCATGAGGGCGGGACCTTGTATGGGGTCTCCCCCAATGATCGTTTGTGCAGAAAGGTGATTAATGACAAGCTTCGCGTGTCTCTTCATGCTTTTTTTGCTGCTTTTCCTCACGCTATGTATACAAACAGTGAGTTAGAAATGTTTTGGCACAGTGATTTTTTTTTACAATGTCCACATCGATTTTCATGGTAAATTTTTTTCGTTAACCTTTGTGAAAATATAGTTTGTAGCATAAATTGGAGTTTCAAACTTTGCTTAAAATAAAAAAAATCCTGGTATTTTTAAAAGAGTTTCTAAGTTTTTACTTAGAATTTAAAATTTTTTTCTGGCATTAAAATTTATAGTTCATACTTTAAGTTTAGCAAGGCGCAAATTTGGAATTGCTGAAAACTCCAGTTCATTCTTCATAGTTTTTCGACTGTCCGCGTTCATACTTTGTATGCAATAATACTCGTACGTATAAGACTTCAAAAAAAAATATAACCACAAATTTACATTTTGTTACGCTAGAATGAAATGAGTTATACAACTGCATACCAGAAAAAGATTTAATTTAAACTCTGAGTAAATTCTTTCAATTTTGTTGAATTTTTTGAATGTTGCATAAAGTTTGAAACTTTAAATAGGTATGTTGCTTTTGTTGTAATATGAAATAAATTTTTAAATAAAATCAGTGAAATAAAAAGTAGAATCTCGAGGTTGAAAAATTTATCCGCTTATGAGAAAAGTTAAAAAGTTAATAATATATTATGGAAGGGATTAGGTATGATGGCAGGGTTTTTCGATTAGGAAAAACATGTTTTAAAATTCTTAAGGATTTGTTGTTTGTACTGAAAGAAGTGTCCGCTTAAGTGAGGTGTACGTTGGGAAAGAGTACACTGTATGGGTTATTCAATAGGTGCGCTTCAACTTTTTTCCGATAGGGAGGGCGAACGACGCAATATTTTTTATTTTTCGCTTGTCATTTGTAAACTTCATTAGTATACATTTCATCATGGAACGCTACACACTTGAGCAACGATTGCAAATCGTGCAAATTTTTTATGCAAATAATCGTTCTGTTGCTGCTACTTTAAGAGCATTACGGCCATTTTACGGTCCATTTAACAAGCCGGCGACGATTTGTGAGCTCAGAGCCAATATTGAACGCGAAATTTCTGGAATTTCGGCCGATTTATGCAAAAGATTGGGTTCAACGATTGAACTTCGTAAAACGTGCACGCGGTGGTCATGCAAAAGAAATCGAATTTCATACTTAAATGTATATTTCAAACTCGATAATAAAAAAAAATTAGTTAAAAAAGTCAAACTTATACTCAAAAAAATATTTCAAAACATTAAAAGCCATCGTTTTTTAAGTTATAATTGTGTTGAAATAGCACTATAGCTTAACCCGTTTTTTTGCAACTCTGTGACTGCTTTTCGGAGAGTTGGGGAGCAATTTTTCCCTTTCGACATTATTGAATCTTTTGAACTAAAGTAAAGTGGTGTAGAAGACTTCAGATGCTTTTTCTACTTACTTACCAGTTACAATATAAAACAGGAAACAATTCACATAATTTTAGACGAAGGCCGAATCGTTCTTAAGTATATTTCTCACAAAAATATCAATGCTCCTACTAAATCGCAAAACTCCATGCGAATCCTTCAAGAGAAATAGATAAATGAACGGATTTCAAAAAATATGATCGCAGCAAATGTGTATATTCAAGCGCTAAAAGTATCATTACAGCACCGTACTCGAAAAAACATGCGCATATATGGTGGCCAAGGCGTCGTTCTTAATTATTTTCCAACGGCTGCATGTGTCATTTTATAAGAAACTATAAACGTGCAACGGCTATTTTTCCCCCTTTTTTTGTGTTACTAAAAAGATCAAAGTCAAGAAAACAAATGTTGCCAAAACGTCATTTATCGCGGTTTTACGTTTTATTGTAGAAAAATACAACTTGTATATGTTTGCACATACAGAAATACATACATACATACATGCTAAATTTAATTCACACAAACCAGCATATTACGCAATTATTTAAAATCAGCCATCAGCACACAAAAAATTACACCGTTGCAGCAATATACACTAAGCCAAACAAGTTTTCGCACACTGAGTTTGCTTTTAGGTTAGGTTAGGTTAGCCTGGTTGGCAATAAGCCACGCATAGACCTTTTGGTCCCTAGCGATACCAGATGGAGACCGACCTCTATGAATCCCTAAAGTAGACATCATGTAGGATGTCAGCGCTTTTGGCGAATCTAAGTAGGTCTGGGAGCTCCGCTTTTGAGACGTCTTCCAGACCCTCAAACAGTGGGGCTCCCAGGCATCTTAGTCGCGTTTTTGATAATGCCGGACAAACGCACAGAAGGTGTTCTAAAGTCTCCTCAACATCCTCTCTGCATTTTCTGCATTTGTCCGTGTTAGCAATCCCTACCTTGTACGCATGTGCAGCCAATAGATTGTGACCTGTTAGCATACCTATGATAGTTCTGTATTCCTTTCGCGAGAGCGTAAGTACGAATTGAGTGAGTTTTTTGTCGTTAGCTCTACACATGAGTTTTGCTGTTTTGCCTTTTCATGTGGTCGTCCATTTCATTGTATATTGTGTTTAGCGGTCTCGGTATGTCGTTCTCTTGTTCAAATGGTAGTCTCACAGCACTTTTTGCTATCTCATCTACTATTTCGTTCCCTATAATGCCTTTGTGACCAGGTACCCAGTAGATATGCAGCCTACTGTTTTCGGCTAGCCTTTCTATGGCCTCCCTGCTCCTTCGAACATTTTTGGACTTAATACAATATGAGTTTGCTTTTACATTAGCCTTATTTTTTTACGCGCTTTTGTGTTTGCGATTACGAAAAAAACACACCACGCCCTTGTATTGTATTATATTATATATTAATATATAATTCGTAAAAACATTTGGCAACTAATATTATGGCCGATAAAGCAGATTGCAAAAAGCACGTCATACGCCTATAAAGCGTTGCCGTAGCCGAATGGGTCGGTGCATAACTACCATTCGGAAGTTCCTAGGTTCGAATCTCCGTGCATGAAACACCAAATGACAGAAAACCATTTTTTCCAATAGCAATCGGCCTTCCGCAGGCAAAATGGTAAACCTCTGAGCGTATTTCTGCCATGAAAAAGCTCCTTAAAAACCCCCCATCTGCCGTTCGGAGTCCGTTTAAAACTGTGGGTCCCTTCATTTGTGGAACAACATCAAGACGCGCACCACAAATAGGAGGAGAAGCTGGGCCAAACACCAAAAATTATATATACATATATAGGGGTTTTCAGTAGAGGTTTTCTGTATGTGCAAACATATACAAGTTGTATTTTTCTACAATAAAACGTAAAACCGCGATAAATGACGTTTTGGCAACATTTGTTTTCTTGACTTTGATCTTTTTAGTAACACAAAAAAGGGGGGAAAAATAGCCGTTCCACGTTTATAGTTTCTTATAAAATGACACTGCAGCCGTTGGAAAATAATTAAGAACGACGCCTTGGCCACCATATATGCGCATGTTTTTTCGAGTACGGTGCTGTAATGATACTTTTAGCGCTTGAATATACACATTTGCTGCGATCATATTTTTTGAAATCCGTCCATTTATCTATTTCTCTTGAAGGATTCGCATGGAGTTTTGCGATTTAGTAGGAGCACTGATATTTTTGTGAGAAATATACTTAAGAACGATTGTTTTCTGTTTTATATTGTAACTGGTAAGTAAGTATAATGTCAGCCTTGAAATCCAACGTAGAATCTCTCTTGCCAACAAGTGCTACTTTGGACTAAGTAGGCAATTGAGCAGTAAAGTCCTCTCTCGACGAACAAAACTAACACTCTACAAGACTCTCATCATGCCCGTCCTAACGTATGGCGCAGAAGCTTGGACGATGACAACATCCGATGAAGCGACGCTTGGAGTGTTCGAGAGAAAGATTCTGCGTAAGATTTTTGGACCTTTGCACGTTGGCAACGGCGAATATCGTAGACGATGGAACGATGAGCTGTATGAGCTTTACGACGACATAGACATAGCGCAGCGAATAAAGATCCAGCGGCTTCGTTGGCTGGGTCATGTCGTCCGAATGGATACAAACGCTCCGGCTTTGAAAGTATTCGATGCGGTACCAGCTGGTGGTAGCAGAGGAAGAGGAAGGCCTCCTCTGCGTTGGAAAGATCAGGTGGAGAAGGACTTGGCTTCACTTGGTGTGTCTAATTGGCGCCGGCTAGCACGAGAAAGAAACGACTGGCGCGCTTTGTTAATCTCGGCCAAAATCGCGTAAGCGGTTATCGCGCCAATTAAGAAGAAGAAGGTAAGTAAGTATGTAGAAAAAGTATCTGAAGTCTTCTACACCATTTTATATTAGTTCAAAAGATTCAATAATGTCGAAAGGGAAAAATTGCTCCCCAACTCTCCGAAAAGCAGTCACAGAGTTGCAAAAAAAACGGGTTAAGCTATAGTGCTATTTCAACACAATTATAACTTAAAAAACGATGGCTTTTAATGTTTTGAAATATTTTTTTGAGTATAAAATAGCAGAAAACGTTCCCAGAAAAAAACAAAGCGCGAAAGACCGCTAGCCAGATTGTTAGAATAATCGTTAGGTTGTGGAAGCAGGATCTCAGGAAGAGTACTGCTGGCATCCGTTTTTGTTCACCTGGTAATATCGATGCGATTCAGTCCATTCACATACTTCAAAATGTAATACATACTACCTTATGCGAAAGAAAATTGGAAATTTCAACAACCGAAACACTCTTCTCGTGCGGCCAAAAAGATTTGCGAATACAATTTTATCACTGTTCTGGGTTGGGCATCTTCGAGTGCTGACTTAAATCCAATAGAACATCTTTGGAACCACGTAAAAAATGCACTCAATACGCAGAAATTCACAAATTTGGATCAGTTATTTAGAAAAGGTCAAGGCAACATGGGAATCCATTCCTGCCGAAAGTTTTAGAGGTTTAATAATGTCAATGCAAAGGTGCTATGTAGCAGTACTAAAGCATAAAGGAGTTTCAACAAAATTTTAATGTAACTCTTCTTCGCCTGCATTTTTTATGAGTTGACTATTATTTTTCTTCGCTCTTAAGGATTTTTCTCAAAGAATTTTCGATTTGTAATAACTTTTGTACATGAAGAAAAAAATGTTTGTTTTTCTTAGACAAAAAGACTGATACAGATTGAAAACATTTTAAATTTATAAAATAAAACTTAATTTGCAAGACATTTAGGTGATTTCATTGAAAAAAAAGGATCAAATGGGGAGAACTGGCTATAGTTCTTATGCATTTTTCAACGGGTTAGTTCTTTCGAGGCATCAAGAGAATGAATTATTTTTGTTTCGCCTGAAACTGAAACGAAGCGCGACTCCACGTAATGGAATTGTTTTAGAATACAACAGAAGAAAAAAATTGTTTAAATGGTTTCCTTCGGAAATTATGGGCGCCACAGTTGAGGGGTGGGTTAATGGTCGAAAAAACCGCATGTGCTTTATATAAAAGAAAACTCAACTCATAGTCAGTAGCGTCCGAGATTTAGAAGTTGAAGGTTGCTCAGCAACATTTTGCGCTACAGCATCAATATTCTCAAGAGAATGTACAGTTTTTGGTCAGCCAGTTCTTTTTCTAACTTCGACAGAACTAGTTTCTTAAAATTTTTTTCCCCTACCTTTGAATTGTCGACTCATTCATACGATTATTTTCACTAAACCATTTTCATAATGAATTTCAATAATTTTAACCCGTTATTCCATCGTGTAAAATTGTATGTCTGTCTACTTGACAAATGTGAAAGATGACATAAAAAAGGGACCGTCTAGCAATTAAAAACTACAGTACTGGCATCTAGCCATCACTTTTGAAAGACCCTTTATAATACGTGTATTGCCTTTAACTCAAGAACTATTACAAGTATCATACATGGTGTGATTAAAATATTGATCTAAAAAAGCAGCAAGCAACCCCACCTCTCATACAAAGGGAATACTTTGATTTCCGTGCATTCATATATTTTTATAATATTACGTTTAGTCAAAGTTAATTATGATATTTTAAGTAATTTATGTATAATTGATGGCATTGAAAGAAAAACATTCACTATCAACTGCTTTCATCGGTCCAAACACTCAAAGTGGCCCGTTATTTTCGACAGCTGATGATTCGAGAGTGCGCAAGTTCGAATCTCCGTGAAAAGAATAGAAACAGTTTTTCTTAATAGCGGTCGCCTATCGCAAGCCTCCGTGAGTATTGTCTCATAAAAACCATTTGCCGTTCCGAATCGGCTTAAAACTATTGATCACTCCATTTGTTGCAAAACATCAAGACGCACAACACAAATGGGAGGAGGAGCTCGGCCAAACACCTAATATTATATAAGTGTACGCGCCAATTATTTGAGAGGTTCTTTTGCCACCATCGCATAGTCGACACCTAACACCAAGCGATTATGACCTATTCAAGCATTTGAAAAATATTCTGGATGCTTCAACACAAATGCTAGTGAAAATCAACTGACCAAATTTTTTACCATGGCGACGAGGACTTCAATCGCGAAATGATAAAGTTGTCTTCAAAGTATCTTATCGCACAAAGCGGTGCATTTTTAATCTAAATCAGATCAACTTAACTACATTTGATAATTTCATCGTCGATATAACATCAAAAATTGCTTAACACTTTTTGCTTGATTATTTTTCAATTCACTACTTTTTTTTAAGAAACCTCTAGTGAAGTCATATAATGCATTATCTGAAGCAAGAAATCTACGCATGCAGAAGTCAATAAATATGAAATTCCACATAAGTAATTTCAAATATTTTAATTTAGAGATTTACGCCCAGATTTCTTGGCAATTCATGACAACCACCGCAAATAGGACATAAATTTCGGTGTAAAAATATTTGCATATCTTTTGCCTGTACCAACCTACATACATACATATGTACCTGCATGTATATGTATCAGAAGGAAATGATAAACAACAACAATTCGACAATCGTGTTAAAGCCCGCTAGGCCTGAATCAATCGCTAAGTACAACACTTTGGCCAATGCTTAACATCGCAGGAGTGTTGTTGTGTTGGTGTTTGTGAGCGTGTGAATGTATTTGTATTATTTTAGCCACCTGTAGTATGCAAATTGCAGTCGATTGCGCCAAAGAGGTAAGCAATAAGGAACATAATAAACAAATTGAGTAAAGCAAAGTTTGAAATTGAACTATGAATGGGACGGGAGTTGGCGGTTGGATGTATTTTGTTAGCTTATAGCCGCTGGGTGCCGCGTTGCGGCTGTGCCACTTTGCACCACCACAAACCGACTGAGTAATCTGATCTGATTTTACCAAAAGACAGACAGCGCAAGTGCAAGTGGTAAACAATTTGCGTTGGTGTTAGGAAAACAATTGGCATAAAATAAAGTGGCCGCGCTTCTGGCGGCGGTTGAGTGTTGAGCTGCTTTGCGGCACATACAATAAGTAGCTACTTATACATACTAAAGCAAACAATACCGTATTAGATTAACATATTTTATTAAGACAAAATTTCGGTATTCCGGGATTTTTAAATACTCTTATGAGGCAACAAAAGAGGCCAAGAAAAACTAATAGCTGATAAATGGTACCTAAAATATTAGTTTATGTTTTATTTATTTATTACTGCTTTGTCTCCAAGTTTCGGCCCAAAACCGCTAGCAGGAAATGTAAAAGTGCTCAATAAGACCGAAAGGAAGACCACACCCTACACATTCCAACAATCAAGGTTTTACCTGCCCGAATATTTTGGGTTTACCCGACCAAGCGCTTTTGTTTCAAGGGCTTTTTGTTTGCGTTCAAGCCCTTCTTAAGATCTGTGAGTCTTATTTTTCGTTGTAACTTACTAGAGCAACTAGACTTTAGGACCTTCAAGGTACTGATATTATGTAGCGCGCAGACTATTACGCAAAGCTTTTCGAGCCCTATTACATCCATGACTCTACACAAAACCATTATCAAGGGACCACCACGGCCTCCTGAGCTTAAATTTGCCAAGTAGCAAAACAGCACCTCCCCATATAGTGACGAGTTCGAACAAAAACTGTATCCTGATAGTAATTTGTGTACGTCATAAATGGATATAATAGGGCTCGAAATGCCTTGCGTTTTAACTTACTAGAGCGACTAGACTTAAAGACCCTCAAGGTACTGACTCTATGTAGCACACAGATTATTACGCAAAGCTTTTTGAGCCATGGATAAAATAGGACTCGAAAAGCTTCGCGTAATCCGCTAGTGTCTACACAAAATCATCATCAATGGACCTCTATGACACAGCACCTCCCCATATAGTGACGAATTCTAACAAAAACGGTATCCTGATAGTAATTTTTCTACGTCACGAAATATCAGACACGAGTCACATATACGTCGACATGGCTACTGGTCAATTTTGAGCACCACCAAATTAGTTAACGTCAAAATTCAGATGTATCGCAGTCTTGCGAGAAATCAGCCTTGGCAGCGAACCACGTGATTTCCTCCTCCTCACCAGAACTAAAAATTGTGGTCAGCGGACGAGTTTATGTGCTCTACAATCACCAGTGTTTAATTGTTCGCGATCAAATCTCCAAGCTCCAAAGCATTGAATTAGGGATCCCACAGTGCTTAATTGTTCGAGATTAAATCTCCAAGCTCCAAAGCATTAACGTAGGGATTCCACAGGGTGGATTACTCACTCACCTACTCTTTAACTTTCAGATTTCAAAGTTTCTTTAGCAGAAAGAGTTTCAATACTTTCACAAGTTATTGACTATTTGATAATGGCTTGAAACCATGCCTTTGATAGCTTGAGTTGGCTACCCCTCGATTATAAGTACTTTTTCTCTTCTCTCACCACCCCTACATTCTGTTCCACTAAATCCTCAGCACTTCTATTTATCACATGGACGAAGGTGTTCAAAATAAAGTTTCCCATCAAAGTCAATAGCACACCTTTTTCAACCGTTAATTTCAAGTTTGTCCCGTGAAAAAAAAAACGAGTTGGTTCGGAGTCCCGAAATCGTAGTACCATGTTTTCGGGATTCAGGTATTTGAGTGGTTAAAAATATCAGTAGTCGGCAAATGTTAATCGTGCGGTACCATGTTCCACTTGGAAATAAGCACGAAACTGTAAGTAGCAGGGAAAACATTTGTCTACATTTGTTCGAGTCGGATCGGGGTGGTGTCTCTGGAGGAGACAGCGACACAATTGGTGTTGCATAACAAGCGTCGGCGACTAGCCGGCAAATAACTGAGTGACTGACTTGTAAGCAATAAAATGTCCACTATTATTAAATTTTATTGAACTAAGTGCCGTTCAAAATGGTAAAGCCCATCATCGTCGTAAAACGATTCTGCCACTAGCCTCACGAAATCGAGGTAGCTGTGGTTGTGGGAAACTTTCGGACAAAGGGTGGACAATAAAATTGGCACAACAAATGCGGGTGAAACTGGCGAAACTGATGTAGCAATTAAATTTGTTGCTTCAAAATGTTCGAAATTGACAAAAAGAAATATGCGCTGCTACTTTGCAGCGAGCTGTAAATGAGGAAACAATTAGCGTAAACTATGTGTGGCAAAAAATTTGCGTAAAAAATGCCTCAAAACATGAAATCATGATTAGAGATAAAAATTCGGATAAAGCTGAATCGTTGAGTGGGTCGCGTGAAATTCTTTAGCGCCTGGAGCGCATTGCTGCGTAGCAAAGCAGTAATCAGCAGCGATAATAGAGCAGCTGCGCTTGAAAATGTATGTCTGTGTGTGTATGTAAACATGTGGAATATGGTTATGGAATATGGTACGCCTGCGCTAGAGGGACTCAAATGCACCTAAAATTAAGTTATTTAGAGCAACAGCTGCGCGCACGCCTACAGACAAGTTGCTGCCGCCGCCGCTGCATACGAGTATTGCGGTACACATATTTGAATAGATTTGTCGTTGGTGGCAACAGGCGAGTCAGGCATACCGAAAAAGCTTGGAAAATCGTAGAATCTTTGAAATTGGGCAAAAATGGGCGAAAAAAAAATGAAAAAAGCGAAATGAATTAAGTAAATGAAAGTTACAAGAAAACATTTTTTAATACATTATATTATTTTTATTAAAGAGAAAATATTAATGCAAAAAAACTAAACATTATATAAACTTATTAACTTTATATGGAAAAAAATGCGTGACCCTGTCAGAAATAAAATTTTTTAACTTGCACTTCATCCCACTAAAATTTAATTAGCTGTAAAACTGCATACACAAATAGGAGGAGGAGCTCGGCCAAACACCAAAAAAAAAGTGTACGCGCCAATTATTTATTAATTAAAAAGTATGAAATTTAGGTGAAAAAATGTACAATTTTTGTAATTTTTGCACAAAGTATATGGTTTTTTTATATAAAGAGTAAAGCTTTTATAAAAAATTAATAGATACTAAAGAATGAAAGTAAAATAACCAAAAGTGGTCAAACTACCACGTACCGTACCTATTTTATTGTTCGTGAGTGTATACGCAACAATACAGATTACCAAAGAACGAGCGAATATCGAATTTAAGGCCGAATCGAACATTTTCAAGGGCCGAAGTAATAAACAAGCACGGGCTTTAAACATCCAGTGTTTTTCTAAGAAAATAGCAAAAGAGGTACATAAGTTTCAATTACATTAATTTCATGCTTGTAAAAATAACAAAAACATTTTTACATGTGTGCATATAGTACTATGTACAGCATGTCTAATAGCGTGACCGGCGAAATTCAAACTTAGAGTTCCGTTATAAAAACATTTAAATGCTGCTAAACAGGCGTATCCAAAAGGTGGTCCAAAAATTTCACGTATATCTGCAGCAAAATATTTAAAGAAGTCGATGACGTTCATAAGTAAATGGGCGCAACGGTATACCGAAGTAAAACTCGTTGAAACGCCACCGAATGCAGCCCAAAAGAAATACTTCTTCAAAGTCAGAACAGAAGATCACAATTTTGTGACAAAGTCGAATCTATCGTTGTGTGAAGCTGAAGCAGTTTTAAGGAAATGCGGTGTTAATACATCCAAAGACGCGATTCGAGGATGTTTACGTGTAGAAAGCCCCAAATTCCAGAGCACAATGAAAAAAAACTAACTTGGGTTGGGTTAAATTCAGCAAATTCAGAACGGAATTGGGTAAACGCAATATGAATGGACGAATCTTCCTCTCCAGCAAAATGGAGTTGAAATGCTGGATTGGTCCTCGCAGCCGCCTGATGTCACCGCTATAGAAATTGTTTGGGCAATAGTTGAGCAGAATGGATGGACCTTTGCTTTCTTCTGCAACATGTTGGATATCATGGCATTGGCAACGTTTTGCATTTACAAGGAAGCTAATGGGTTCAGAAAAAATGATGCGAGACGAAATTTTTTGACGACTTTATCGAACATATTGGTTCTTGCTAACATCGAAAATTGTGTGAATAATCAATAAAAATGTTTTTGATGGCGCACACTGGGGATTTTGCGGAAAAAAGTCAAATTTGCAACATACCACCTACGCAATGTTTAATGGTATTTCTAAATTCCAGAATAGAACCAACAATAAAATCAAAAAGAATTACTAAACTCCGACTTACAGTTCTTTTTTAAATAGATATGTCAAAAGTATAATTTTTTTATGGTATTGAACTGACTAAGAAAAAACTTCAAAGCCCAAGGTGGTTTTTTTCCTTTTGCTTGAGCCGACTTCGAATTTTTTATTTTTCATTTAGGGTACGATATTTTTATATATTTTAGCCGGAAGAACAAAGGCTGTGAAGCATTTGATTATTTATTTATAATTAATTTTACGAAAAAACAAAAAAAAATCATATTCCTTCATATTGTTGGATCTGCAAGTTGAGCTACATTTACCTACGGTCAGAAACTAGTATCAACGTGTTGCTTAATAGCGTCTCTTTCAGTTTTAATCAATTGCAGGTGCCACCAGGTGCCACTGATTATTTTTTGGCAATGATAATAACTAAACGCTTTCTAGTGTGTGCATAATGATAACGAAACACTTTTAATTTTGTTTTGACATTTTGAGGGTAATTCAGAATTATGAACTTACATGTATCCTGTGCGTAAATATTTGCTGGATTATATTAATAAAAAAAATAAAAAAAAATTTATGAAAAAAAATGTACGAAAAAAAAATTTATGAAAAAAAATTTTTTAAAAAAATAGTTTTTAAGCATGTTCTTTTCATACACAAATATATACAACTTCGTTAGTAGTAAAAATGTAAATATTTTTTGGGATGTATACTTTTTTCCGCATCTCTGTACAAAAATCCCCAGTGTGTGGCGCCATCTTTTTAATGAGTTAGTGCGTTGGAAGTTACATCGCTAGCTGACTTCCAGTGGAAGCGAAGTTATTGCGTTTAAGGTGTCAATATGTCTGTGCCATCGGTACAAAAATGAGTTTCGAATAAAGAGCTAATATAAAATTTTGTTTTAAAATCGGTAAAACGTTTATCGAAACATTTGAATCGATGAAAAAAGTTTATGGCGATGATTGTCTATCTCGTGCCAGACTTCATGAGTGGTTTACACGTTTCAGAGACATAAATGACAAAGAACATACCGGCCGCACAAAATCAGTAATCACCGAAAACTCCATCGAAATTGTTCGTAAATTAGTCAGAAAATGAACCAAAATCATTATTGAAATTCATGGAATCAGAGTTGAATATCTGCAAAACATCGGTTTATCGCATTTTAACTGATCATTTGGGCTTACGAAAGGTCTGTGCACGTTTCATTCGGCACAAGTTAACTGAGGACCAAAAATTGCTCAGAATTCAACATTCGAAAGACCATATTAAAGAGGCGAGAAAAGACGAGAGCATCCTCTAACACACATTGCAACTGGTGATGAAACGTGGTGTTTCCAACATGAACCTGAAATTAAGTGTGAAAGTGCCGAATGGAAGGCCATAGACGAGCCACCACCCAAATAATCGCATTTGGAGAAGTCAAAAATCAAGTCGATGGTCATTTGTGTTTACGATTCCAAGGGAATTGTCCACACAAAGTTCATGTCAACGGGCAAACCGTCAATGCAATTTTCTATCTTGGCGTTTTGCAGCATTTGTTGCATCGAAGGAGGAAGCTTATTGCATGATAATGCACCATCTCATCGATCCACTCTTGTGGCTGATTTTTTGACTAGATATCGCATTTGAACCATCAATCACTCACCGTATTCGCCTAATATGGCTTCCTGTGACTTTTGCCTATTCGGAAAATTGCATTTGGTTATGAAAGGAAAACGTTTTGCGTCCGTAGAAGCCATCCAAAAGGCTTGTACCGACATCCTGCAGGGTATTCCGGTCAATGACCTGAAGCACTCTTTCGAAATGTTTTAAATGGCGCAAAACAGTGTATCGAGGCCAGAGGGGACTATTTTGAATAAATAAACTTGAAGTTATGAGAACAAAGCTACTGTCGTTTTTATTTTAGCTCAGCTCTTCGATAGAACATTTAATTCAAGGAAACTACCTGGAAGCTCAAGTCGTTAGCTATAATAGAAATATGTATGTTAAATTCACGTCCAAAGTCGAAAAAGGTCTGGCCAGACTTGGGTGCCCGACGTAGGGTTAAAAAAAATAAAAGTTTTTAAAAATTCGACAGCCTATTAGGACAAATCGAATACTGTGTTCTGTGGCGACAAAAGCTTGGAAGAGTTGAAGGAAGAGTGAAAGTAGTGCAGAATACATTTTAATTATTAAGCTGATTAAGAATATTGGAAATTGAAGGTTAAAAACACATTTTGTATTAAAATTACTACCAGCTTTCATTAAATCATTTTTACATGAGTGGAAACGTAAGTAAGTTTTTAGCCTTTATAAAATTAATTAAACTCTACAAAAGAAGAAAAAATTTAAAAAGTGAATCGCTGGAATAAAAGCGAAAATCAACAAGAAAAGCAGCGGGCGGGAGACAGGTCCACCAAAATTACCACCAACTGCCACTCCACAAGCACATAAATCTTCACATATGCACACACAACGATGTGTATTTTAGATGCATGAATACTTTAGCAGCGACGCCACTGGAAGCATTCACACGTGACACTGTGGCAGCAACACGTATTTGTACGCGCATGAGAGTTCATAAATACGCCGGTATGCAAATACCTGCGTAACTCCCATCATACATGCACATTCCCATGAGTTGTTTGCGCACAAGCGGCATATTTTGCGTATGCGCATGCGCACGCACACGCGCTCTGCAATCCGAGGAAGTACATAGGTGCGTATGCATGCATGTACTCGCACGTATGTAAATCACATAGCGACAATATTGTGACATGGCACTGCACTACGGCAGCGGCATGCAGACTGGCCCAGACCAATCAATCTCACAGCCGTTGTCGTTGGCTAGCAGCTAAGTGGGTCAGAAAGTCTTCATGGTAAATAACAAGTTTTTGTTGAACAACAACAATAGCCAAAACAATACCAACGACATCCAATAATGTACCAACAAAGATGAGTTGAAGTGTGTGGTCTGGTCTGGTGCTCAGATCCAACGCTACTGGATAGTTGTTTTGTTGTTGTTGCTGCTGCTATACAAGGAAGTAGCTAAATTGCATCATAAATTTGAAAACGTGTAGGCAATGTGCAGGCAAAGCACGACATTATTATTTAGATAAAAATATGAAAAATGTGTGGGAATGTATTTGAAATATTTACCATTGAAAAGTAATAGTACACACATACATACCTACATATATGCATATAATAAATATAAGCACAGATTTTACCATTGTTAATAAATACGCGGTATAATTTGTGAAAATGGAAAATGCATTTTTACCTCTAACCTTCATGACAGAAAAGAAATGACAGGTGGGTGGCCACCACTCGCTTTGATTTTGTACGTGCAGCTTCATTTCATGATTGATTTGAGGCAAAAAAAAAGTCAGTGAGTAAAAGTGGCTCAATTGCGGTTTAGCAAAAGAGTTTCACACATCAGACAAAAAATTCATTATCGGCGTATGTAGTCAATTTCTAACTGATTCTCGATATATTTATCAGAAAACAGTTAGAGCACAGGACAATAGTAAAAAGGCATATACGAGCAGCCAAGCTGTGTGACTGGACCACAAATGATACGGCAAAAGGAGGTCAAAAAGCTGGAGGAAAACTATGGTTATTCGTGCTGGAAAAGTGTCTAACGAACATTTCATAAGCAGGTCCAGAATAACAATGAAAAAATTGTAAACACAAAAAAAAAATTACTAAAAAAAAACAATGAAAAAATTGTAAGCAAAAAAAAAAATTTAATAAGAAAAAAAAAAAAATTATAGGAGAAAAAAATGCAGCAATAGAATTAAAAAAAAAAATTAAAAAATAGAACAGAAACAAGGAAAATATTCCCATAAGCAGAAGTATTAAAAACATGCAATCCCCTTCAATACGCCTGCTAGAGAACAGAAAACAATTTTCTGTGAGAGATCTTAACCCTTTACAGATCTTTAGAAGGATGATAGAATACCAGGTTTGGTCCATGGTGAAAAGAATGGAGAAGAAGTGGCCAATGACAGACCGTTATCCGACTCTTAACGAATTTGACAGAATCACGTGATAGGCGGACATAGCTGGGGTTACGAAGCGGTTTGCTTACGAAAACAATAAGATTGTGTTAGTGAAATACGAAAAAAATCTACACAACACCCGCTCATGTTGCTTTGTTGCCGTCTGAACAATGACTGACAGAACGAGTGTGTGAATACGTGTGAAATGAGCAGGCAAAGTTCGGCTGTCGAATCCCTCGTGACGTGGCAGCCGAAATTCCCTTCACAATTTTCTTGTTCACCATAGTTACGGGCTAAACCCTGTAAATCTATCATCTTGTTGGTCACCAGCTATGATGAAAAACGAAATTGAGCGAGTAACTTCGGCTGCCATGTCACTAGGGAATCGGCAGGTGCTAATTCCACACGCTCGTCCAATCAAGCGTTGCTTAGACAATATGAGCGGAGGCTGTGTTGATTTCATACGCATATCAGTAACACAATCTCACCTTTTTCGTAAACAAGACGCTATTTTCATAATAGGTTACGTCAACCCCAATCAACTGATTCTTTCAAACTAGATGAGAGCCGGTTAACGGACTGATCTTAGCGCCTCCTCTAAAAATCTTTTGACCATTGGACCCTTTTACTAGCAAAACGTTTTATACTTTTTAGTGAGGTCAACGTTGGGATATGTCTTAGTAATTAGGAATCCAATTTATACACAATTCTCAAAGGAACGAAAGAGCTCAATGGCAGCTTTGTCCCATTTGCTATGTAATCTCTTCATTTTAACGAGCCACGCCCATCTTATTTCTTTTATGTATTCCTATTCCTACCAATGTGGGTCAAATGAACCGTCTTTAAAATATTATATATGTATATTATTAAGATCACATATATTTCTCGGTAAAACAATTAGCAATAGAAGAGTAAGTCTTGAAAAATACATTCGATGTACTTTTTAATAAAAGTCGTGAAAGCAACCGACGATTTAATAATGTTATTTCCAAGAACTTCTGACAAAAAGTTTAAAATGGGTCATTTGACCCGTCCATGGTAGGTTTAGTGTTAAGGCGTATAATATTATATTTACACTCACTGATGTTTATCTATTTTTGTTTTTGTCGGGGCAACTAGCAAGTGCAGCACTCAGACATTAATTAAGTCCATTGTCATCTTTAAATCTACCCGATCTCCGAAGAAATCTGAGTAGATCTTGTGGTGCCAAGATGCCAATTACTTTGAGTCTTATCTTCAAATATTATACTTAAGTCATTTAGCACCTTTAACCTGTAAGTTTCTGTAACCGCGGACTGAAATGACCTACCAGAATATCATTGATATCCCGATATTATGTTTCCAGGATGAAGGTTAAGAGGTAGCCACATTCCTAATAGTCAAAGGGTCAGTAATCTTATCTTCAAATATTATATTTAAGCCATTTTGCACCTCTAGTGTGTAAAGTTCTATAACCATAGACTTAATAAATGAAATGAAATACTGAACTAGCAGAATATCAATTGTATTAGGGTATTATTCCATCCCTCATTATCCAGCGCCTCTAATGAAGGCTAAGAGGTAGCCACATTCCTAATAGTCAAAGTATCAGTAATCTAAACTGTTAAAACCAAAATAATCTAGTTTCAGCCAAGGGAGGACATAAGCACATAAATCTTCACCTATATTCACCTAAATTATGCCGATACGTCTCATTCTCTAAACATAACGCGACATTCTGTCCCATCCGCTGGACCCCTTTAAGAATCTAGACAATCTAGGCATAACCTCGCTCCAAGGGCTGGCGGAATTTGCCAAAAAATTGAGATGGTTTAGGGCCATGCCACTAGTGGACATCGAAAAATGTTTTCTGAGCACCACAATAGGCCAAAGAACTAAGGGAGCTCTTTAAGAGCAGCTCGTAATTTATTGACAAAAATTTAAAGTGATGACGTTCTTTATACTGCTCCGCATTTGAAACGAGCTTCCTAAATTAATCATCCTTAAGCTATTCTCAGCATAAGTCTTGATGTAGCTTTGGACTGGCACAACGCCATTCGTGGTTGACTGCTTTTAAAAACTTTTATATTTTTTAAAGAATCTATCACAACTGCACTCGGTTTTTTTCCTAGCGGACCATGTTTGGAAAGAATGTCGGTGTTGCATATGTGTTTTTTTATTGTTGTTGTCTATTGGTACATCGTACCACATTCCAGACAAAAGTATTTGGATTATTTTCTCAGTTTGTTTGTATGCCAAACTATCAAGTGAAGCACTTTTTTAAACGAGAAAAAAAATTTAATAGCGATCTCACCCAATAACAATGCAACAACAGCTCTCTGGGCTAACAGTGGATACCACGGCCCGCACTCCTCTTCCTCACCGTTACGAAAATTGCGAAGCGTGCTTAACATTCACTTTCACACAAGTTTAGTATGTTATTACTGGCATACTGGCATCAGGATTGTGAGTAACGATGCCGTATGGTGAGTGGGTGCGACAAAAACGATAGAAATAACAGCTGCTTACTATAAAAGCCACATATCAATAAAATATTGAACAAATAAAAAACAATGCACACAAAAAAGCCTAACTGATTCAAAGAGTCGGGAAAAGTTTTTGCATCTCAGACAAAACAAAAAAAAAAGGAACAAAAATACTAAAACAGTAAAAAACACACAATAACACACTAACGCTCGGCAACGTCTAGTGTAACAAAACGGTTGATATTAATGGGCCAGAAAGCATACCTTTATTACCACAATTAAGATACTATTAAAGAAACGCTTCAAACGGTACAACTCAAACTTCACTTAATTACCGGCGGGAAGTGTGTAAAGTGAGTGGCCAACAGTTAGACCGGACGGACACACTGGTAGTGTCTGGTAAGGATGGTTAGTAGATATATGAGACATTAATATGAAAACATACTAGCTACTGCTGCAGCCTGTGGCGCTGTGGTCAACTCTTCGATTTTGAAGACGTGATAATATTTGAACAAACAGAGGTAAACAATGATCATTAATAAATACAACTGCAGGGCAACACCACGCTGCGATGAGTTAGGCTTAATTAGTACTTGATTTCCCCAAGAAGAAATATTAAACAATTATACAACTACTTAGACTTAAGAGGGTCAATCCATGTAGAAGTTATTTTTTTGCTATTTTTGGGTATATATTTTCTGGAGAAGTCAAATATGACCTACAACTGTGAACTATGGCGCATATGTACACTAGGATAAATCAGTCCACATTCAAAAAAACAAAACAAAAATCGGTACTATCGGAATAAAAATGATTAAATGATTAATGGGTTGGTGCGTGATTGAAATTCGCTAGGTTCGAAATCCACTATGGCCATGAAAAATCAATGGTTTTTTTAATAGTCCTAACTCCTCGGCAGGCAGTGGCCAAACCTCTGAGTGTATTTCTGCCATGAAAAAGCTTCTCATAAACGACTACCTTCCCTTCGGAGGCGGCGTAAGACTGGAGGTTCCTTCATTTGTGGAAAAACACCAAAACGCACACCACAAACTGGAGGGGGAGCTCAGACAAACATCCAAAAAGCGTCAATTTTATATAGAAAAAATTGAACTTGAATGAAAAGGGCAAGCAAATATCTTTCCAATGATACATTGAAAGTCTAAATCGGTCAAAATTTTGTTGAGTTATTCAAGTTTCCTTAAACCTTCTAAAAAAATTACAAAAGTCTCATTACTTGGATTCTAGTTTTTATGTGTACCTATACATAGAATATATCAGGTGGCGCTAAATTAATCACTTTATCTGAAGACTTATGTTTTTTGCAAATGGCGTCGCACGCCAATTATGTATATTTGACACTTGTGAATTAGACAGCTGCAGAATACAAACGGACAAGCGATGGAACTCGTAAAGGTTAGGAAAAACATTTTTCACGTAAAATAATTGTTTTTTTAGTAAGAATTGGCGCGCATATCCTTTACTATGACTGAGGCCAGGGTCGATTCAAGACCTCAAAGATGGAATTCGGGAGGCTACGAGGACATAGGGCAGCCATTTTGCAATTCGATTATGGGAAATTTCATGAAAAGGATATTGTTCTGTAAGCGTGGTCGTGGTGGTCATCTGTCCGATGTATGTTCCACTATTAACGGCATATCTTCCTCCTAATAAATAGCCTTTTTCTTTGAATATGAAAATAACACCTCTGTTTGGGAAACCCTATATATATCCCAGTTCGTTTCACGTAAAACCAAAGGAGTTCATTTCAGCTTCTGTTGAACGTCTCTATCCAAGTGGTACTTGGTACCGCCATTAGAAAGAATAGATGTATCATTTGAGGTTTCATGTCCACAGTGTATTTCGAACTTAGGCACGAACGGCTCGTAGTCACGCAGAAACCCTTTGGGCTATGGGCAAAACAAAAAAAAACATCCAATTTGCTGTCTCGATAAGGAGATGTAACATTTTCTGAAGTCCAGAACTTAAGCGCATTTTAATCAGTAGCTCGAGACTAGAATCTTTCAAAAATATTATAAATTCAATCTTTGGCACCTCGTTGTAACTGTGATGCGTTATCGTAATTTTTGCAACTATTTTCCTATAAAAACTAACTGAATCTTCATTAGTCAAAATCAGTATCGATATTATAGACGACAACCCTTAGTGGGATATCTTTTCCTGGGTGAGATTTAGTAATGCTACTGCAACAACAACCCATATACAATTACAAAATTTGGGTAAGCCCTGCTGCCTGCGGAAGAGTCTTGCTTTTAAGCTGCTGATGCACTCAGCCAAGCTTTCAATTTATTATTTCATAAGCTATTGGAGAACTGCAGAAATGTGGAGGTCAAATGAAAACTGCAATTTGCTGCAGGTTTAAGTACCACGCGTGGTATGTTTAATTAAAATGCGATCCTCATTGAATATAGTGTTTAATAAAGGCGCCCGAGGCTCCGAGGCTATATTTTACTGAGGCATGACTAGCACTCGAGCCTTACAGATTTTCTGAGACAATATACAGATGTGGCCATTAAGAGAGGTTCGCTGCCTTTATCTATCGATTTCCTTATATATGTATATAATTGGCAGTTTCAAGCCGACTCCGAACGGCAGATATTTTCATTAGGAGCTTTTTCATGACAGAAATACACTCGGAGGTTTGCCATTGCCTGCCGAGGAGCAACCGCTATTCGAAAAATGTTTTTATTAATTTTGGTTTCACCGAGATTCGAACCAACGTTCTCTCTGTGAATTCCGAATGGTAATCACGCCCCAACCCATTCGGCTACGGCGGCCGCCGTTTTCCTTATACCGCTTGGAAAAATGTAAAGCTTTAATTGAAATTTCGCTGTTTTTACAAATAGTATCCTGCTTCGCTGTATATTTAAAAGACCCGTTATATTGAGTTGCGTTATTGGTTGCACAGGTTCGGTTATTCTCCTAAAGTGTAATTTTGCATGGCCACTAAAATAGGTACTTTGCGATAACTTTTACATTTTAACTAATTAACCTTAAGCCCAAAAAATCTCCAAAAAAAAAAATACTTGCACAAGAGGGATCCTTTTAAGTCATCGAAGGCCATTCCAGCTGAAAACGTAGTATCCGCGATAACGGCGTCGATTGTACAACTTGAACCCTCCAGACAGAATAGCTCGTAATGTTCCTCTGTTGAAACAAGCTAATTTAAGAGGAAAAGTTTTGCTCAAGAGCAGAAGTTATGGTGTGGACTAGAGAGTATGGAAAAATAGTATAACGAATTTATTTGGAAATGATGCTGAGATTTAAAAGAAATGTTGTCAGATACCATAAAGGACAAAAGTACTCACCGCGTTCACAAAAAAAATAAAACAGTCAAGTCTCTTGTTATAGAGTAGGACCTATTCACTTCATCACTAATAAAATGGACAAATTTATTTACAACGGCATGCTTCAAGAAATTATGCTACTATTTGCTGAGGAGAGTATGCCACTTTGGTGGATTTTTATGCAAGATAATGGCCCAAAATACTCCTCAATGTTAGTTCAGTGAATGGATTTTACAAAATAATGTTAAAGTTATGGGATGGCCAAGCCAGTCACCTAACCTGAACCCCATTGAAAACCTATGTATAGATTTAAAAAAGCGAGTCAGTAAGGAAATATTCAAAAATAACAGGGATTTATGGTAAAAAATCAAAGGACTATGGTATTCCACTCCCACAGAAACCTGCCATAGGATTATTAACTCTATGCCAAATGGTAAGTCGACTTCGAACGGGAAATGGGTTTTATGAGCAGCTTTTTCACGGCAGACATAAACTGGGAGGTTTGCTATTGCCTGCCGAGAGGCGACCACAACATTTTTATTTCCACTTCCGAATAGTAGTTACGCACCAACCTATTCGGCTACAGCGGCCTATCTATATTTCGATAATTTAAACAACATTTTTAATAAAATCACTAAGTTCTTTTGGAATTGTATTTATTTCTATATCGTGCCTATTTCCTTTTTCCTTTTTATTGCTATTGTCATTAGTTTAAGTTTTGAAATATCCTTGAATTATAATTTATATCTTTTGTATTAATCTATGAAATAACACAAAATACAATTGAATATTTGTTATTATTAATTAAAAAACTTGCATTTTCCGTATGAACGTGGGGGTACCTAGTCTAATGACCATATGTGTATGCCAATTTAGTGCGCATACCTCTGTACGTACTGTGGGGAGGTACTCTAGCCTTATCGTAACTGGGGAAAAGCTCATAGTAAAGGGGTTTCCAATAACAGGTGTTATTTTGATTAGCCCGATATTTCGGCAGATGTCACTTTTGAAACTGTCATTTTTTCATATTTGACAAGTAGAAACTACGCCATTAAAAATGGAACGATACACGCTTAAACAAAGCATTGAAATTATTAAAATTCACTATGGTGAACATTTGGCAGAGACGGTTCGTAAAACTCAAACATTTTTGGGTCATCGTGAAGCACCCTGTCGGACCGCAATACATAAATTGGTGAAAAAATTCGAGCTGTTGGGACAAGTTAGTGATGTGAAGAATAAAACCCGTGCACGTCGCTCAAGAACAGCCGAAAATATTGTTGTTGTAGCCGAAAGTGTTGAAGAAAACCCAGGTTTGTTCATTCCTCGTCGTTCTTAGGAATTAGGCATTCCACAAACGTCGTTACACCGTACTTTGCATAAAGAGTTGGGCCTGAAGACTTATAAAATCCAGTTAACACAAGAACTAAAGCCGGCCGGTTATCAACAACGTCGTGTCTTTACCGATTGGGTCGTTGAAATGCATGAAAATGATCCGGAATTCCATCGAAAAATCATCTTGAGTGATGAGGCCCATTTCCATCTCGGTGGCTTCGTCAACAAGCAAAATTGTCAGATCTGGGGCTCAGAAAAACCAAGAGTTATTGTTGAAAAGCCTCTCTATCCTCTGTGGCTGTTTGGTGCGGTTTATGGTTCGGCGGAGTCATAGGACCTTACTTTTTCGAAAATGAAGTTGGACCAACAGTTACGGTGAATGGCTTGCGCTATCGAGAGATGATTAACGATTTTTTATGGCCGGAATCGGATGGTATTGATCTGGACAACGTTTATTTTCAACAAGACGGAGCTACGTAACAAGACGGAGCTATGAAACCATTGATCTTTTACGAGAATAACACCTCTTATTGGAAAACCCTTTACTTTGAACGTCCTTCGTTACGGTATTATTCTTTGTTTTGATTTCCCTTACCGCATCTAGCCGATGCTACACTAGCATACATACATATGTACATATATGTATACATATGAGTAGTACAACAGTTATCTAAGCTACTCAATATTTATGCTCGTTTTTATGGATACGGGTGAAAATGAAGCTCAAATATTGACATAAAATCGAAACGAGGGTATTTAGTACTTCGCATTTTCCACCTACGTTCAAATGAAATTACACATACATACATACATCCTCACAGACGTCGACATATGCAGGCTATGTGAAAATTTCATTCGCCATTTTAATGACTGCAAATTAAATTCGACTACAACTTTAACTATAACTGCAACTGCAATTAAATTCACAGTCGCACGAATTGATGCCCGTGAAAATTGTAGTTTTTACTTTCAATTCAATGTTGACCAATCTTTATTACGCTATTAAATATTTTCTTTTACCATCGCCCACGTTAAGGTGAACCATTTATGCAAATATTATCGGATAATATGATTTTGAGACGCTTAAGCGCAAAATTTATGACTGCTTCAAAGAATTTTAATTGACAAGTTATATTTATGTAGAAAAAAAAGTTTATGGCATCATTAATGACCTAAAAAAATGTGGCTAAATTAATTTACAGGAAAGCTACCTTTCGCTTTCGTTTAATGGAGCATTAAGCAAAAGCTGAACGCATGTGCGTACTTATGCATGTACATATGTATGCACAAATTTGTTTCTCTTCCAATCGAATAAAATGGTGAAATTGCGTATTGAACGAATGCATAACTTCCTCGAAACTGAAATTGTTTGGCTGTTATGCGAATTCCAGTAAAAATATTACACAAATGGGAAATTATAATGTTTCCACAAATGCCGTTCATGTCACGTTTTTCAGGAAATACGAAGTCAGAGACGAGTCTGAAAGGATATATACGAGGTGTATTAAAAAGATAAGCTGACTTTTCTAAATTTTGCGGCAAACGTTCATTTTCCATATAAAAAAATCATACTTTGCATGAAAGAAAAGGCGTGATATCACAACGAAAAATTTTTTGTTTTTTTTTTAAATCGAATGGCATTTGGGAGTCACTTGAAAGTTGCACTGTGCGCTATTAAAATTGAATGTATGTACTACAAAAATGTATAAATTTCTGATTAAAATATTGAATTTATGAATTTTATGAAGTTTAGTACAAAGTTTAAACTTTGCATTATATGGTTTTTGTTGTAGTACGAACTAAATTAAAAAAAAAAAATTGTCGTGTGCTTATAATTTTGAAACGGTGTGTATATGAAATCGTAGGGGAACGAATTAATTTGTTGGCTAGTTAGCTTCGCTTCACCTCCAATTTGTGTTGAGTGTCTTGATGTCGTTCACGACAGTATACAGATTTCATTCAAGATTCAAACTACATATAAAACGCGCGTCGAAATGTAGTTTGAATATATATCCTATACTTATACCAGGCGGTCTCGGTAGTCTAGCGTAAGTGCACTAGCCTGCCATCCCAGAGGTTGTGGGTTCGAACCCCACGCAAAGCACGGTGCTCAGACTTTTCCAAACTTACCTACTTTCTAGTTTCCTAGTTTCTAAAAAAAAAAAAAATTGCATTCCTCATTACTTGCATTGCGGTTGCTAAAACAAGCAAAAAACAAAGAAAAATACACATTGCATCAGCGGTGCCAACAAGAGGAAGCGGGCATTCAACCATCTGTGTGCTCCTCCTGACAGAAAAATGTGAAACACAGATGGCGCGCTAAACAGTTAGAAGGCGTTGTTCCTAAGCAACGACAGGTGGGCATTTTCACTCACTGGTAGCGGCAGGCTAGTCCCCTACCCTGCCAGAAAGCAAAATAGATTAACGAAACCAACACAAGACTGAGTCTTGTCGACTTGTCGAGGCCCTATGCTCCCGAGTGGAGTGAACAAGGAAAAAACAACTTAGACCTAAAATTAAAAAAAAAGATTTATTTTATTAAACTATCAACCAACAAATAAAAAAGGAAAAAGATTGTTTACTTGAAAAAAAAAAACTTTCTTGACAACCTGGACAAAGCAGTAGCTTCCTTGCAAATCAAATCCTATCTATCGTTGATATGATAAAAATTCGTACATTGAATCAAGCATGATAAAAATAAAATTAAAAAAATCGATTGTGCAACTATTAATTTGAGATCGATTTTAACTTCAGTATTAATTTTATGACTCTAGAAAATATTATTTTCAATTTTTAGTCCATTTATAGAAATTACTTTTCTGTAGGTAAATGATTTCGGTTATGAGACCACACTGATGACCCACTAAAGTGTGACACAGACTACTAATTAATATTAATTAAAAAATCGTAATGTAATATTAGCCCTTATCGGTATTAAGTCACCTCTGACGTGACAACAGTAGGGGAGGGGGCCCAGTTGTGACGCGGGTTTTGAAAAAAATTAAAATTTTTTCCTCAGTTCCGCAAATTGAAAAATGAAGAAGTTTAACATTTAACTATTAACCAAGCGCAACTTTTCTCCAAAGAAAGTATGTTTATTTGAGTTACTCAAAAAATTTTGGAACAAATTTTTTCAGGATAACTTTTTTAGGACAAAAAAAGTAGCCCAGTTGTGACGCACCTCAAGAAATTTACTGGAAATGAGAAAATATGAAAGGAATGTCACACCAATTGTTGTGATTTAATGATTTATTTATTTTGAAGGCTTTCAATGGCAAAAATAATGAAAAATACAAAAGAAAATGTCCTTCAATGGTCATAAATGACAACGATTTTTATTCATCATCGTCATCTAAATATTCCTAGTCGTCGTCCACGTCACTTTCGCAGTGTTTGCAAGTGAAATAACTTGCCTGCATGTTGGCGCACTTCAAATGAACTGGACGCTTGCATACGTTGCAATTGATCGAGTTGGCAGCGGTCAATTTCAGCGGCAACAGCTTTAAGCAAATGATGATATGATCGTAGTGCAAAAAAAGGTGCGTCATAACTGGGCCACCCGCTGAGTCACAACCGGGTCACGATGCTATTTTGTGTATGACAAGCAAGTTTTTTATAGACACCACATAATCACATAAATCCATATAGAATCACAAAATATACGGCAAATACAATATTTTCACTGTTAATTTCACAAAATTTTGGTACTTTGAAAAAAATCAAAATAACTTTTTCGCACGATTTTCAACACGATGTTTGGTGCGTGTATACACAATGCGACTACTAACGTTGGTGTCTGCACAAAAACTGCTGAACGTCAAACGAACATGATTGGCAGGGCTCAAACTGTCATTTTCATACCGCATGCCAAAAATATTTAGCTGCGTCACAACTGGGCCTGCGTCACAACTGGGCCCCCTCCCCTACTTTTCTGCAGCGGTTGCATGGCACGTGTGAAGTGACAAGACGGATTATGTCGAAACATGCTGTCAATTGATGAGAATACGGTTACCTTTGGTTTTTTTGTTTGTTTTTAAAATGCATTTATTGCTTCAATTTACCGCTACAATTTGAGAATACTTCGTTATCAACAGAACTTTTAACTTGTGCAATAAAATTTCGATACTTTATTTAATGTTAGAATTTATTTTTTGCTCATAAAATAAATAAAGAAAACATTACAAAATACAAACAAACCTCGGATTAATGGAGAGAGACGAGTCTGGAGAATAGGGAGGATGTGAAACGAGCTAGAAGCTTATTTCAATTAATTTTGTGAACACAACTGCTGAAGCGTGAACTGGTGTATTGTCGTGATGGGAAAGAAACATCAATCGATTTTTTCGATTCGAACGAAGGCAAAGCACAGAGAAATATACTGATCTGGCTGAAACTTGACGTATTTTCCAAAGATTACTTAGAGATGGTCGATGTTGCGCTAGCTAGCAGATGCCGACATCACATGGGCGCAAAAACAACAGGAGGAGCTATTATGCGCATACATTTTCCCGTTATTTAAGCTCAACAATGAATTTGTGCTGATGTACTTAACTCGAACAGCAGTTGAATTTAGTAACGGTGAATTTTTGTTTTAGTAATGTTGTTTTTTTATGTTTCTACTCAATTAAAAATCATCAATTTCAATCATTGACTATATCAAAGTGTGTGTTTTTTTTTTTTTTTGAAGGTGACAAAAGGCATTCTACGCCGAAATGTATAAGGCTTGTCTTTCGACTCACCCATTAAAAACCCATCCCACCTCCGATTCCCTGAAAGTGAAAGCGTGAAAGCTATGCCAAAAATAAGCGTCCTTTCAAACTGATCGAAAACCGGGATGTGCTTAGAGAAATGCCTGTCGTTGGAGTTTTTCCATTTACAGTAGTAAGCAGGCTGAATCTAAATTGTCTTCCTAGTACCTTAAGAAAGTGAACAGTATTTTTTAGAAACCTTAAATATAAAAAATCTATTTAACCACATTAAAACAAAAACACCTTGAAGCAAGACTTACATTCGCGGAACAATCCGTACGTATGAACAAAATTCAAATTGAAGGATCCAGATGAATATAGTTACCAATGGCACGATCTATGGAAAGCGAAGCGGATAATGCCGCAAGGAGCTCAAGTAGGAAGATCTGTCAAGGTCGGAAATCGCTTTGTGTCTGGCAGAATGGATGCTCAGGCTTATCGACCAATTATTATCAGACTTAAGCTCTAATAGAAAACTTGTGGGAATCCTGACAAGAAAAATTTACGATCCGGAAAAGCCGTCAATCGAATATGTCAACAAACACTCTGGGGACTCTACGCCATTCAATTTCCAAACTCGCAGCTGTGCTTACCGGTCATTGGACGATCGGCACACACGCAGAAAAGCTCCCTTTCAGTGGAGGAAACTATTGAGCACCTTCTCTGTAAATGCCCCGGTTTGGCAGCTAGACGATTAAGGTCACTGGGTGCTCCTTTATTCGACGGTGTGGAGCAGTGCTCCAATCTAAATCTCATCAATCTTCTCCATTACATCAACAGCTCTGACTCCTATCTATCCTTTATATGATAAAAATTCGTACACTGAATGATAGTAAAAAAAAAATCAAACGAACAAATTTTTAGTCCACCACATTGAACATTGACTCTCAGACACAAAATTAAGACAAATCGCATGTAGTTGCATGTAAAATTCATAGAAAAATATATGATACAAAAAATAAAAGAAAAACAAAACATTTTAAATCCGACAAATTTCATCATAAATCTTTCAAATCGGCTATAACTGTTTAAAAGGCATAAGCACATAATTGAAGATGAAAGAAAGAGTGAGAAAACAACAAGACAAGACAACCTGCCATTGCTATTTATTAACTGTGAAAGCACATTCACACTCAAATATTCAATTACGTATGATTTGTTACTGCTGTATTTACAATTGCCTGTTGTGGTTGTTTTTGTTTTTTTCTTTTTAAACATTTGAGGCGCCAAAATAGCCGCAATTAACTTTAGGAATATTCACAGTGGGAAAATTCGCATAAAATACGCAGTCAAGAAAATTGGCGATTGTAACATTTGGTTCACCGTTATTGCTGAATAAAATAATAAATGAGAATTATTGTTGTTGCAAGCGAAATACATTTGAATAACAAATGCTGATTGGATTGGCAGAAAAATAGTGAATCAATGGAGTTTGGTAGCAAAACTTTCAGGGGAGGATAGGAAATAAAAAATGAAATTAAAAGGAAGCGTAATAGAAAAAAAACAGTTTACGGCGATAAACAAGTTGGAAAAGTTAAATGCATTGTTTTTTGTTTTGAATACACACTCTTTTTTATATGAGCAACTTTCGTTGTAGGCATGGGAAAATAAAAGTGGTGAAGCTCAATTGTATCGGGTGTTGTTTTTAGCTGGATGAGAACTAGCGATGCCGATAACTATGGTTCGACAGCTTTGAATGGCAAACTGTGTTGACATTACACTTCAGTCAGGTTTGGCAAGTCGTAATGAATCGTTTAACGCCAGAACAACGATTCCAAATTGAGGAAATTGACTTTGAAAAAAAAAAAAAAAATTGTTCGCGCAGTTCATAGAGCGAAGTGTTGAAGATGACGGCGAAATGTCGCTATAGAAAAATTTAAGTCAATTGACCATCGTTAGCGTCGAATTTTTACTGATTGGGCTCATTTAGATTGATTATTCAGATTTATTGGAAAAAGCAGTAAAAAATTGGACTGATCGTGCCCATTCAATATTATATTAAAAACAAAAAAAAAAAATGCCATGCATTTAACTTCCAGGTTATAGTAATAAAAAAAAAATTGCATTCCAAATATATTTCTGTTTTGTATTATCATTTTAAGTTCTTAAGCTGTTAAAAAACATCCGATATATAGGGTGGGCCATGTAAAATTTGCTTTTGGAATCGGCTATAAAAAAAACTAATCAATATTTTTCCAATTTTTTTTTTTATTTTGAAGATTGAACATTGTCATTTATGAATGAAAAATAATATCGTTCAAATGACTACCACGACGGGCTTTACAGTAGGCCATTCGATCAACCCAATTTTTAAGCACAATTCGATTGTTTGGGCTCCAATTTCATGAATGGCAACTTCGATTTCGTGTTTTAAAGCATCAATCGTCTCTGGATGGTTCGCATAGCATTTGTCCTTAACGGCTCCCCACAAAAACTAGTCCAACGGGCTTAAATCACAGCTCCGAGGAGGCCAATTGATATCGGAATTTCGGCTGATTATTCGGTTTTCAAAAACGGTAGCCAAAAGTTCGATTGTAACTTTGGCAGTGTGACAAGTTGCACCGTCCTGTTGAAACCAAATGTCGGCCATGTCATCCTCTTCAATTTTTGGAAACAACTCGTTGAGCATGTCACGGTAACGCTCGCCATTTACTGTAACGGCGGCTCCTCGCTCATTTTCGAAAAAAAAAATGACCCGATGATGCCGCCAGACCAAAAACCACACCAAACAGTGACTCGTTGTGGATGCATTTGATTCTCTACAGTAACGTGTGAATTTTCTGAGCCCCAAGTCCGACAATTTTGCTTATTGACGTAGCCACCGATGTGAAAAAGAAGACTCACCACATTGGAAATAGGTTTTCAATATTTCCCAATTTTGTTCAAGCGTATAGCGTCCCATTTCGTAAATGTCAAACCTTTAAGTAAACCATGAACACATTTGACATGTCATTTGTGTTACCATTCACAAAAAAATATGTGGTTCAAAAAGCAAACGCTATATGGCCCACCTTGTACATATAAACGAGCCTTTGGGAAAAACTTGGTTTCATTAATGCCAAAGCCGACTGCCCAAAAGTCTAATACCACCATTAACTCTTTTCTTTTAGGCAAAATTTTACTAGTAATCTACTGGAACTTCCCCACATTGGACAATCCAGATTAGAGTACCGTGGCACCTCTAGCTCCTATTCTCTAGGCAGTAAGGTATAACGATATTGTGCATAAAAATTGTACAATTTTTAAAAATTCAATCTGAGCTTTCAATCTCGAGGATTTTTTTTACTGTCAAAATGACACTCCAAACTTTGCCATTGCCTGGCGAGGGGCGACTGGTATTAGAACACACTTTTTTTGATTTCGTGTTTCATGCTCGGGGAGTCGAACCTGAACACTTCCGTATGGTAATGCGCAACAACCTATTCGGTTACCCATTCTGATAGGATGAATAATTTTGAGCCACCGGATAAATGATCTAAAAGATATTCAAAAGTACATCTGAAGTATTTAATAATTTTATGTGAAATACTACAAGAAAAAAAAAAAAACTTTTTGGAACTTCCTCCTTCGAATATGAAACTTGTTCCACTATTTAAGGGAAAAGAGATGGAAATCGCATAAAATAAATCTAGTCCACAAATGTTTGGCATAAAATTGCAGCTCATACCTCTACGCAAATATCTCGAGAATGAATTTAACAGTTAATTTCGCACATAGTTATTTCGAGTTTTAATTATATTCGACGCAGTTATATTTTTCTCCGGTATTAGCTTTTCGGTACTTGGTAAGTTTTAGCATAAATTTATTTATAATGTTTTCACTTACGAGCTTCATTTGTTTTTTTTTTTCAGTGAGTTGGAAAATTCATCTCGCCCAAATGTTGGAATTAATTAGTGAAATATTTCGGGCGATGATTTTTTAAGATTTTTGATGTGGATTATCGAGAAGGGAGCTCATTGATCAACTTACATCGGTTTCGATGTATCAATTTTAGTCACTGTGAAGCGCAGGTACAATGACATCCAACATGGTCGTGGATTCTTGTAAGATGAATTTCATGAAGGCTGTTGAAAACATTTGTTGTGCCAGAAACAATCGTAGCTGAGTGCTGATAACGCAAAATCGTCATGTGACAAATAGCGAGATCGAGGCATCTTTAGACATTTGTGGCATCATCATACATTCAATATTGCATACAAATTTGGTCATCAAAGAGCTTTGAACTCTTTGGATACTGCATAATTTGACAATTGCCCAGAAAAGGCTCCAAGACTAGTGTGAACTGGTGTAAATGTTGAAGAAATTCAGCCCCTTGGTTCACGTCTGTGACATTGTAACAGGTAACGTATTTTAGATCTATGCATATGAGCCAAAAACAAAACAGCAATCTACAGTATGGGTATTCCATGCCGAGCTTAATTCAACAAAAGTAGTTCGCGGAATTCGCACCTCACCGGAATTTGTACCTGGCCTGTTTTTTCGAGAAATCTGGTCAAATCGCAACTGTACCTCTAGAAACCCTTAGGCCTCCGTTGGGTAGACTGGGTTTTTCAACTGTGACATATCTGTATCGATTTATGGACATAAAGTTTTAAAAAGGATCCTCGAACAGGACGAAAAAGTCTAAACACCCCAACCGAAGGTTTTAAAAAAGGTGTCCAACGGGGGTTAAAACAGTCAGTTCTGATTGGTGCGCAACTGTTTGTTTGGTGAAAGTTTTCGGAGAATTAAAGAAAACCAATCGCCGAAGGCAAAACATATTTTACCAAGACTATGCGAGCTCATATTTCGGTTCGGCTAACACAAGAAAATGTTTGAGCACTCAAAAGATTGAATAATTGGCTCATGCGCCTTGCAGCCCTGATTTGGCATGAAATTATTTATTTTTGTTCCCGAACATCAAAAATTAAATGCAAGAACAACGTTTTTCAACGCCTGAAGAAGCTGTTGAAGCCTTTAGGCAGTTCGTTTTCTGGAGGTACTACAGAGTGGCAAAAGTGCTTTGAAAGTTCAAACGCATCCCGAAGTGTATTGACTTTCAAGGAGAATATTTTAAAAAACAATAAAGTTTTTTTCATTATTGTTTCGCTGTGTTTTCATTATTGGCCGCAAAATAGAAAAAGCAACTTTGGTATGTCACATTCTTGTGTGAGATCCTTTTTTAGCTGGAATGATTAAACTATTTGAGTAGGGCTGACGTAGCAGTGCTCACTTGGTTTTTTTCTTCATCATAAACGACTTCGTCTGCATCTGCAGCGGATGGGTCTCTGTCTACAGAAACTGAATGTCAAGCATGTCTGGAAGACTATGGGACGTCTCATCACATTTTATGTGAAGGCATCCGGTGTTGGCTGAAACTACATTAATATTTTTAAAGATAGTTAGGAATGAAGAATCTCTACTTAGTCTATACTGGGTATTAGGAGTGCAAGACATAATATGGGGATAGAGAATGTCTTTTAAACGGAAGAGTCCTTAGGTAAGTGTGACACGCAATATATTAACTCATCTTAAGACTCGTGACATTTATTTCTACGTATATTTTATATAATCCATACCCCTCGACAAACTTCCTTTATAAAACATTAATCACGGAACTAAAAGCATTGGCTCTCGGCAATTAATTTACAGTAATTGTAGGCATAAATAAAAATATATTTTAAAGGGTAAAAAATGTTTCGTGCTTAAAAATAAAGCGATGATTTTATAGAGCTAACTTGGTAATTGGTAAAACATTCGCTCAGCTAAATTATTTAGCCAAAACGAGTTTTCAGTAGTTAGTCTATAATAAATCCGCTCATGAAGTGTCATAAAGAAATGTAGCTTTAAGGCTTTTTATTGTACGTAATTGAGGTAAGCCAAGAGTGCAGATGAGTTTAAGTGCGGCATGTGTTTTGTTTTTCCATGCATGTATGTAAATATGTGTGTATATATGTGTGGCAAAAAATGCTGCAATGCGGCGTGCTGTGCAGTCATGCAACAAGTGGCAACATTTGGAGACTGCGGCTAATGCAAAGGCAACTGAACGAACGAATGGGGCAATAACAAGAGCAAAAGTAATAGCAAAGCAACAACAATATCAACAATAAATAAATTGCAAGCCGGTTAATGAGCAGATTTGAAGGCCATCGTGTGTACATGGGGTTGATTAAAAGGATAAACCAAATTAATTGTTGAAGATGTTGAGTTTTATAGTAATTGATATGTTTTTCCTATTATTTTTCCTTTTACTTGAGCTTTAAGTGCACAAGTGAATTGCTTGTAAACGTGTTGGGAATTATATTTTACAATGCATCTTGAAAGGTTTATTAGTTCAAATATGTATTTTTTTTTTAATATTTCCATTAGATAATTTTTCAATTGTTGAGATTCATATTAGGATGGTCCAAACAAAACAAAAAAATTGTTTCTTGATGCTACCTCAAAAGTGGTGATGATGATGAAAAAATGAAATTTGATGCTACCCCAACAAATTTTTTTTATTTACAACAAGGTGGCGCAAAATTAGTCACCCTATCGGAAGATTTCTAATTTTTGCAAATGGCGTTGTACGTCAATCATATTTGACACTTCTTAACTTGACAGCTGCAGTATACAAACAGACAAGCAATGGAGTGCGTAAAGGTCAAAATAAAGATTTCCAACACTCAAAACCCAAAATCATTTTTATTTATTGAGTAAAAAAGTTATTCAAAAACTAAATTGGATGTTTAATTTTACGCCGTGCCGCCTCACGGGCGCATCAGCTCTGACTATCCGGATGCAGCCAAAATATGCACCGTTATTTAACTATCAAAACCAGGTGAAGCCGCCGGAATCGATGGAATTTCCGAGTGCATATTCCACGTATGGCCGATTTACTTCTTCCACTATTTCAATGAATTTGGGAAGAGGAAAACCTGCCCGCAGAGTGGAAAGAATCAATAACTGAAAATGTCTCTAAAAAGGGTAACAAACAGAAATGTTTGAACTGACGTGGAATATCGATCCTACCACTTGTAACTAAAATTCTTAATCTCCTCACACTTGTTCGGGTAGTAGATACACTTGATGTCACTTTTGCAAAAAAATCAATTCGGCTTTCGTCGTAATCACTCGTGTACAATCAGGTAATCACTCATATTAGTACAATTGACATCATCATCAAACAAACTGGTGACCTCAACGCTACGCTATACATACAAACAAGTACGGGGAATTGTTCAATAAAACGCAAAATCATTGTTTAATCATGAAAATTTATTTTGTCGCCTTCAAAATAGGCTTCATTCGAAAGAGTATTCCAATCATCAAAGCAGCGTCCACGGAGTGGCAATTTAAGTTTTGGGAAAAGGAAAAAGTCACAGGGAGCTAAATCCGCTGAATACGGTGGTTCTTCAATGACATTTTTCGAGTTTTTGGTCAAAAAAGTGTTCACAATATGAGTCTTGTGAGACGGTGCGATATCATGTTGCGATACCCATGAGTTTTCTTTCCGCAAATTGGGCCGTTTCCTACGTACATTCTCTCTCAAATGACGCATAACTTTCAAATAATATTCTTTATTTACCGAAGAACCATTTGGACCGAATTTCGAGTGCACAACTACAGGATAATTAAAGAAAACGAGTAGCATGACTTTCACTTTCGACCGACTTTGACGGGGGTTTTTTGGGTTTCGGCCATTCAGCCGCCTGTTGACTGGTTTGCATGTCAAACTCATATACCCACGTCTCGTCACCTGTTATAAAGCGCTGGATAAATGTTGGGCCCGAATTCGCTTGCTCAAGCATATCGTCAGCCACCTTCTTCCGATGAATTTTTTGAAATAAATTCAACTCTCTTGGAACTCATGCCCAATTGATGGTGTAAAAGGTTGCGAACTGATTCGTGAGACTGGCTTTCCAACACCATTTCCTTGACTTTGTCGACGTTTTCATCCGTTGAAGACATTGATGGCGACCAGATGGCAAATGTTCTACGACTTCTCGGCCCCAAAAGCTTTATACCACTCGCAGACCCCTGTTTTTGATAAAGCACACTCGCCATAGGCTTTCTGCAACATTTACAACGATTCGGCAAACGAAATCCCGTTCAAAACACAAAATTTAAGACAAATTCTTTGTTCCATATTTTTATCCATACTGAAAATCACAGAGCACACCTGCGATTGACTGATATATGTAATTAAATGCCAAAAACAAGGTAATTGACTGATCACGCTCCCACTCTGCGACACTATAGAGGACAGTTCTACCAACATTCCAGCAAAAAAAAATTAGACATATGTGTTATGCGCGCTTTTTAAATGAACAATTCCCGATATTTTCTTGGCAAAATGTATTTTACATGACCTTTGTCGACTATTTTAGGAGCAACGCGATATGAGCCACACTTGAAGCACGCGGCATCCCATTAAAGCTAACTAAAACTTATACAACAGA
The DNA here is from genome assembly GCA_037575425.1 of Anastrepha fraterculus. Taxonomy (NCBI): domain Eukaryota; kingdom Metazoa; phylum Arthropoda; class Insecta; order Diptera; family Tephritidae; genus Anastrepha; species Anastrepha fraterculus. The sequence goes on along the minus strand of JAYXIM010055438.1, from coordinate 13,373 downwards.
GTTACCTACAGGGTGCTTCACGGCAGACAGCTAAGCCAACCCTTTCCACAATTTCTAATCAAAGACTATGGGGAATCACGAAGCAAAAAGGCATAGATAACGACATTAAGCGCAAAAAATACAGGTGGATCGGCCACACGTTCAGATAAAATACAAAAAACATTGCACATTCAGCTTTGGAATGGAACCCGATCGGTACTAGAAGCAGAGGGCGACCAGAAACAACATTTATGCGTGCAGTTAATAATGAAACATCCAAATCCTTTAGCAAAATACGATACATGGCTCGTAACAGAGAGGGCTGGAAAGGTTTTGTAGATAGGCTAAGTTCCTAATTCTCACGGGAAAAATGTTTACAGGTTGATATTATTTAATCTACTCTTCTAATTTCCCTCACAAACGTCAAAATACATGATACACTATGCTTTATTTAAAACAAAATTTTTTTGAGCGATCCTTCATAGGCCCTGAAGGCCAACCTAAATTACAAAAAAAATATGTAAAAAATAAATATATATAATATTTAAAAAAAAATATTCAGGGGGCCTCACAAAACATTTTTAATCAAGCCTTACTTTTTTGTTCAATGAGCAAATCAAGGAAAAACATTTTTTTATGTGCCATCCAGCACGTGTGTATGTATGTACATATATATGTATATGTATGTGCATTATTTTATAATGTGCAAGCGTGATTCACACTTGTTAACTGAATCATTATTTATCGCTCGAAAAATGTTAACGAGTTATCAGGTCACATATCTGTAAACTTTTAATGGACTTATTTGTTTGCACAGCATTTATTGGTTTTAAAAAAATTCTGAAACTCAGTAGTTATTTAAAACTACTATTTTTAAAATTTCGTTTACCTTAACAAAGGTATTTAAATTAAATACTTTCTTAATATACATATTTAGTATCAAGTTTTTTTGAATGCTTGCTGTTATTATTTTTAATAAGTTGAAAAAAAAAAATTTTAATTTTTAATAAATGTGCATTAGTTTTCATTTTTAACTTCGCAATAATTTTTTCCTTAACTCTGTAATTTCGTTTTAAATTATTATTAGTTTTCTTTTTTTATTTTATATTTATTAATATCTTTAAGTTAAATTTAAATTTGTATTTCATTTCCATATTTTTATTTTGTTGTTATTATATTATAAACGATTATTTGTTTCAAGCTTTATATAAAATAAAAAAATAAAAAAAAATAAATAAATAATCAAATAAAAGCAATTAATAAATAAAAAAATAAAATACTTATAAAAACAAATTATAAAAAAATAAATTAAAAAATTTAATAAATAAACTAAAATACTCGTATGACCTTATATATTATATATTAATCAAATATTTATATTATTTATTTCTATTTAATTTTCGGTTTCCTATTGCGTATTTTGTTTTTCATTATATTCTGTTTTATATTTTCATTTATTGTAAGTTTTAAATTCAGAAAAGAAAAACAATGCAGCAATAACATGTACTTGAATAAAAGTGTTTTAATAAAATATTTCTATTTTTAATTTTTCTTTAATTGTCGGGTTTTGCTTGAATTATTTCATATCATTTTAAGTTCCGTACTTTTTTATTTTATTTTATATTATTATATTTTTTTATTATTTTTAATATTAAAGTTTGTTCTAACATTTAATTACATTTGGATATACATTAGGGTTAGCCACAAAAAAGTTGCGGTGCTCCACCGGAATTATAAGGAATTATTAAGATTTACGTGAGCTGCACCGATTTGAAAATACTTCCAAAAATCAAAATTCTATCAACGAATTCAAAACAATGAAATTTTCGGAAGCATTTTCAAATCGGCACGGTTCACGTAAATTTTAATATTTTTCCAAATTAAATTTTTTCCAAAATATCATCTCAGATGATAGAAGAGTTTAGACTTAAAAGGTCTGCAAAAGGAGGTTTAAAAATTCCATCAACGGAGTCAAAATAATGAAATTTTTGGAGACACTTTCAAATTGGTACAGCTCACGTAATTCTTCATATTTTTCCAAAAAGCAGAAACCTTAATATTTTCCAAAGGCGGAAGCCTGAAAATATAATCAATTTTATAATTCCGCTGGAAAAACAGTACCGATATTTTGTGTGTGCTACTATTGATCCACCCTAATGTATATACTCGTATTATGTATATTTATTGCTTGCATATTTTTAATTTGATTTAAAGTTTTTTCACTTTTTAACGCATTTCAAAATCTTTGTTGCAACAGTTAACTACTTAAAAGTGCATTAATTATACATATTTTTTTTATTAAAGTTTCTTATTTGATACGTAATTTTTTTTTATATGTATTAAAATTTTTCTGTTCTTTAATTCCAACTCCAAAAAAAAAACCCGAAATCACAAGATTTATTTATTTATTTTAATTTTAATTTCATTTGTCCTTTTTGAAAATTGTAAAACATATGTAACTGCTTGATCCTTTTTTAAACAACTAAAACTAAAATTTATATTTCCATTACGCTTTCGTGAAAGTGCACTGCTGGCACTATTTATCACTTAACAAAGGATTAAAACAAAAACTATCCGCAAAAAGGATGCACGCGCGCGAAAAAACTTAAACATGCGCACTTTAAACGAAGCCGATGCGAGAACACTTGTAATTCCCAACAATTTATTATAATTCAGATTTATTTTACTGAAAAAACCAAAACATAAACTAAAAATCCTGAAATGTATTTTTCAAGGACTTCAATGCGTCCGCTTGTCACTCGAATGGCACTTGTGTATCAAACAAAAGGAGGCGTATGGTGTAAGGCAGCGCGCGCGTCACGCGGGTCAACGCGACACCAGAGCGCCGCTCGATACGAACGCGTGGAAAACTCAGTGGAAACTGAACGATAATCCAATGAAATTGTAATAATTATGAAGCGCGGCGCGCCACAAGTGTGCAAATTGCTGGCAGCGTGCGAGTGAGTAGCAACACTTGACATATGGTACAACACGAGGAGGTGTGCGGTAGGTGAAGAGTTGCTATGGCTGAAAAGTGCGAGATACAAGGAAAATTCAAAGCCGAGACGAATACTGAACAAACAAAAACAAAACGCAACAGCAAAATAAAAACACAAATAAAAAATATCAACCGAGTAGTCGATAAATTTTTGAGTGAGTGGATACAAAAGCAATAACTGAAGCAGCTGAAAGGACAACAACAAAAAGCCAAACAAACAGAAAACTACATGCCTACATACATACAGACATATGCATAACAATAACAATGCCTATAAGTCTACTAGCATGCATGTACAACAATCACCATGCCAAAGTGGCTGACTGGCTGGTTAGTTGGTTATCTGGCTGCAGCTGCAACAGCAACAGCACGAACTGCAACTGATTTGCTGCCGCCTTGCCGCCAACACTTTGCACAGCGGCGGTAGTAGCGGCCGTAACAGCGGCAAAATTGTTGCAAAATATGTGCAGAAGAGCGCTCAGCAGCGATGCCAAGTATTGTGGTTAGAAACCGAAGAGTAGGCGAGAGTGAAACGAGAGCGCGCTGATGGAAATATGAGAGAGTAAAATGAGCATAAAGGTGGCAAAAGTGTGCGATAGAGCGAAGAAAATATTGGAAAATTGCGAGAAGAGCGTCGCAAAAACGAAAACTATTTACTTTTTTCGGGGAGGGGGAAATGTGCAAAATGCAATAAACGGCGCTGTGACAATAAAATGCTGAAAAAAGATAACAAATAGACAAAATGCGTATAAGAAAACTAACCACAACAAAACCTTTTGACGCAGGTGCACCGCCTCCCCTTTCTTTTAACGACGCCGCCTTCTTCCCCGTTGCCTATCATTCGGAAAAAAAAAATAATAAAACAACTTGACGGCACACAACCAAAGCCGTTTTTTGAAGCCTACTTAAGTAATAAAAATAATGCGCGTAGAGTAAAAAAGTTGCTATTTATTTAATAAAAAAGTAATTAACTCATCAACCAGCTTTTCGCGAATTTCGCCAAAAGCTACAAAAAACTGTAATTAAAAAAATTAAATAAAAATAGTACGCAATTTACTTTGCTAATACGTAGGTCTCAGCATTACCACGAATCCTATTGTGGATAGCAATTTTTGTTGTAAGTAGCTTGACTGAAAGCGATATTAATTCTACTAAGAGACCCTTTAAAATTCCCCCATATTCGGATGGTTTATGTAGATCGGAGAGAAGCCCAATAACCAGCAGAAGAAAGCCTTTTAAAGTAATTATTTGCGTAGATATCGACGGTCGATTGGTGAATAGTTTCAATTCGATGTAGTTGAAAGAATTGAGAAAAATTTGTAAATATCTAGCGCTACGGCGCACAATGGCATTTGTTGGCAAAAAATTGAAGGATTACTCTGAAGATAATACAATTTTGTATGCTTTAGTTTAGCGTCAGAAATTCCAGAAATGGTTAAAATCGGTCACTCCCTAGGGCCATCCCATGGAGCTATAATCATTTTTTTAAGCATATATTTTAATTATATATTATAATAATATAAGGCAGATATCTGAACGAAATTCAACATAAAGTGTTATGAAAGATAACGACGATATTAAATCGGGCAACAACCAGGCCTACTTCTCATATTGCAGTATTTCTCAGAAACACAAATATAAGAAATATCAGTGGTTAAAAAGGAGAAATTGCACAAATGGACTGTATCAAAATTTGGCACCGTACACTAATATGGTTTCATAAATTGTGGAATTGCGAACGAATACGAATAAACAAGAAAAAAGTTCAAAATATTGAAACATTTTATTAATCAGCTATCATTTCTTTAAACTACATCATGTGGTTCTATTTATTTCCAGTTATATTTTCGAGGTTGACGCCCTATATTTCTTATATATATATATATGTATATATATATAATTGGCGCGTACACCCTTTTTGGGTCTTTGGCAGAGCTCCTCCTCCTATTTGTGGTGTGCGTCTTGATGTTGTTTCATAAATGGAGGGACTACAGTTTCAAGACGACTCCGAACGGCAGATATTTTTATGAGGAGCTTTTTCATGGCAGGAATACACTCGGAGGTTTGCCATTGCCTGCCGAGGCCCTATATTTCTTATGTGCCATAAAAATCAAATGTTGCAAACAGATGATTCAAAATATCAGTATTGGTTCAAGTTTTATTGCATTCTTTTGAAAATCTTGCTGTAAATTGATTGTTAATAAATTATTGTACATATTTTCTTTAATGAAAAAGTCCAAGCCTCAAAGTATGCACAATTTTTTAAAACAAATTTGAATTCAAATTTTTGTGACCCTTGTCAGAAGATTTATAAGTTTGTCCAGGGACCGACGATAGATGGCGATTTTTATGTCTTAAGTCGAAAGAACAGACTCTAACCTCTCATTTAGTTCCGACCGAGACCGAGGAGAACCGTGCCAACTTTTTGCGTAACAAAATTTGAAATGCTATATTTTGCAATGTTATTTTGATTCGCGAGACCGAGGAGAAGCGTGCCAAATTTTTTCCTAACAAAATTTGAAATGCTATATTTTGCAATGTTATTTTGATTCGCGGGCGCCGTAGCGTAAATGGTTAGTGCGCGACTACCATTTGGAAGTGTTCAGGTTCCATTCTAACGGCACACACCAATTGATAGCTAATTTTTTTTCTAACAGCGGTATTCTTGCTATGAAAACCTCTTATAAAAATCTTATCTTCCTCCGCATAAACTGTAGATTCCTTCATTTTGTGGAACAACACCAAGGCGCACACTACAACTTGGAGGAGAAGCTCGGCCAAACACCCAAAAAGGGTGTTTGTAATAAAAATGCCATAACAAATTTGGTAAAAAAATATTTTACGCCACTGGAATGCAGGAAAAAATGTCACTTGTTTTCGCTGTACAATCTTTTAGTAACTTCACTGAAATTTTTTTAATAAAAAATAAGATACCGTTTTCTAAAGCAAAAAATTGTGGAAGCACTTAGTCAGACATTTCTCTTTAAAACTGCATGATTAGATTTTTTAAATTCAGTGGTCGAAATATTGATTTTTACCAACAAAATACTACTGTGCGGCGTTCGCCTGTTTTCCCTCATATTGGATGACGTGCGAGGATCGTTTGAAAAGCTCGCGCAAAGTCAGAGAGACTAGCAGTATAGGCGCTTATTGAGGTTATGTTTAGTTAATAGCATCTCTTTGAAGAATACGCACTAAGTTTTGGCCGGATCGGTACATTTATTTGTGTTTGGCATTCGTTTTAATTGAGGAAGTCGAGTTATTTTCTTTTTCCATCACGACAACGCACCAGCTCATGCCTCAGCAGTTGTGGTAAAAAAATTAAAGAAAATAGGGTTCCAACTCATTTCACATGGCCCCTATTCTTCAGACTTGGCTCTCTCGGATCCCTAAGACTACTTACTATCTGTTCCCTAATTTGGAGAAATGGCTGGCGGAAAAGCGATTTTATTCAAACGAGTAGGTGCTGGCAGAAACGAATGACTATTTCTCAGACCCTATTATTCTGAAGGGATCAACAAACTAGAACAGCGTTGGATGAAGTCTATAAGGCTAAAAGGCGACTATGAAGGACCACGAAATATAAAAAAGGTTTACGCCAAACAATAAGGTAGTGTTTATTTTTGCATGGACTTTTTAAACGACCCTCGGGTGTGCCACTTGGCATTGGAGGAAGTGCAGAACCTACAACTAAGCAAGTTACTGCCTACTTTCAAATGTCAGTATGTGACTGAAGAAAGTTCTTGGATATTTTTTGACCGTTCGAGGGTATTTATTATATATATTTTCTAGGCCTTTTCTTCGGTTGAACTGCTAATAAAGAATAAAAATATATACTTTTTGTGTCTGATACGAGACCAAATGTCACTAGTGTAGGGGTTATAATATTTATATTTTCTGGAAATAGTGTAGGCTGATGTGAAGTAAGAAGCACCTACGTGAATAATCGTAAACATTGAACTAGGTCAACTTAGGGTATGGTGGTAGTCGATATGTACGACCAACTCACTTGGACCTTACGGGTCCATTGTGACATCACTGTGCGACACGGAAACCTCATTTATTTTTCTTCGTGGAACCAATTTGTGGCTCTGATTAAGCGCAGGATTGGTCCAAAGAATTGAAAACCATTTTATCTAGACAACCTGCTCTGATTTCAGCTAAGGCTGGACAACTACAAAGTAAGTGCTCTACTGTTTCTTCTTCTTCTTCATCTCTTCATAATATTCATGGGAGAAAACTCTCTTTGCCCCATAAGTTTTGGAATCCTTTCAAAGATAGAAAAATTCGTCGTATTCCCTATGAGCATTTAACTAACTTGAAAAATTTATATACTTATGTTAGCAAAGCCTACCCACAAGTGAATGAGAGTGCAGGTAACCAAAAGTGAAACAAAAAATAAAATCATTCAAAGACGACCATCAATCAAAGCTCTAAGTTATATGTAACGTAAAAAAAACTTTAAAAACCTCGTTGTCATTTTAATAGCGATTATTTGCAGGAAAAAGCCTCGCAGCAGTAAAAACATTAAATAAATGCAGCCACCAACCAATTACGCAGTGCCCATTATTGCTGATCACGGCGCATGGCTTGCGCTGAAGAGTCTCACCATCAGGCAATGACAAAAAACTTTGCAAATTAAAAAACAGTAATAATAAATATAATAAAAAGAAATTAGAAAAAAAATTAACACATGTGGTCAAACGTGTGTGGGCTGGACGAGTGGTGGCTGATGTAGTAGCCCACAAGACAGCGGCTGCGCCTGGCCTGCTAATGACACAACCGCCGCTCAGGCAAGCCACTGAGGTTTATAGCGTAAACTTTATGGCCGCATGTGCAAGTAGTAAGACACGTGAGTATGTATGTATATATGGAAATATATGTACATATGTGCATATGTTTGTGGCTTGTGTTTTGGCCTCCGCCAAGGAAGTAGTGCGTCAAATTAATGAGTCACTGTCAGCGCTGGCTTGATAGTTCAAATCATTACTTTGCTTTTTCTTCATTACAATTGCAATTACAATTGTATGTGACGTTTTTGCGAATTTGTGTATGTAGGTATGTGATTTGAAGCTCTTTACATTTGTGTGCTTTTATAGCGTAAAGCTGATTGCCGCTTTTTGAAATGCAATTCGAGTGGTGGTGAGACTCGTTTATACTATTGATTGAATTTGTAACGCATTTAGAACACCCCCGAACAAAGGGTAAGTAATAATAAGTAGAAGGATTTAAAAATTACAAATTTTTAAAAATTGTTTAAACAACATTGAAAACAAAAAATGTACAATATAATAATAATAAAAAAGGATTTAATTTTTACTTTCGCGTTAGGTTAAGAGGATCATATATTGGGTGCTTTCTTTTTAGCTGCATAAGAGCTATCGATATCGATAACTATGGTTTGATAGCTGAGAATGGTAAACGGTGTAGACATTTCTGTGCAGTAAGAACAACGCTTCCAAATTGTGGAAATTTACTTTGAAAAAAAAAAATAATAAAACTAAAATAAAATTAAATAAATATTAATCTTTTCGCAAAGTTCATAGATACTGGCGGCATCATTGGTCCTTATTTCTATCGAAATGAGGAAGGAGCTGTCGTTACGGTGAATGGCGAGCGCTATCGAGCCATGCTGACTGAAATTGTGTTTCCAAATATTAATAAACTAAGCAGCCACGACATTTCGTTCCAACAAGACGGCGCAACTGACCCTAAGGCGCGCCTAACAATCAATTTATTGCAAAATACCAGCCACTATTGATGCCATATGGCAGATTTATTGGAAAAGTAGTCAACAATTGGACCGATCGAATGGGAAATTGGAATAATCGTAGCCGCGGCGGACATACATATGTATGTCAAAAAATAAATGCCATGAAATTATCTACCAGATTATAATAACAAAAACAATCATTCCAAAAATATTTATGTCTTGTATTATCATTTTAAGTTCTCAAGTTCTTAAAAACACACCCGATATAATGGCATATACAAGGTATAGCTATTGAAAGCAACACAAATTTTATTTTTATTTAAATAATACATTAAATATAAAAATAAATAATATATTTTCTATTTTCTTATAAACTTTTCTTATTACACCGTGCGACAAATATCGACTCTTCTTGTTGGCCAGCAAAAATTTCATAGGTGAAACTATAGATTTTATGTGGTAATGCTGTATACTCGGATTTTCAATTAAATTTTTTAAAGGTTTTAAAATTTCAAGGGGGAATCGTAAAGAAGCGGTATCCACTGCGTATACTTTATTTCGTAGAAGGAAAGTTAAACATTTTTTTTACGTCTTTGCAAAACAGATAGAAGAACGAATTTGACGTATGTGTTCACAAAAAAACAGCGCGATATATTGCAAGCTTTTGACTTCTTATTTATTTTTTATAAAATTAGAATTGTTTAAAACTATTTATAGTTCATACAACAATAAAAACCATATAACTCAAAGTTTCAAACATTGCACAAAAATTTAAAAAAATTTCATTAACTGCTTAAGGGGGGCAGTTCCTCCAGCACTTTCACTTTAGCTTTAGAATTTCATTTACGATCTAAAGAATATCTTTTCAATGTTTTAAGCTTAATAGAAAGTCTAAAAAGTCACTATAAAGTCAGTGAAGAACGAACGTCGAACGAAAGATGAGTAAGAATGAAAACTTAAATCGCGTTTTTCTCGAAATACGTTTTTTCCGCGCTTTCGAATATAACTCAAAAAGTAATCAAACCACCACTTAAAATTTTACAGAGTTATTCTTTAACATATTGGCCTTTCCTCAAATTTTATATTAATTATCGCTAAAAATATTGTTTTAATCAATTTGTTTATAAAAAACAGTGTAATTTTTTTTTCACTACACATTTTCATTTTTAACTTATTTTAATGAAACATTTTTGCTGGTTGATTTCAGTTGATTACAAGAGGCTGTACATTCCACGGTGAAATTAAAGAACGTTTGAGCAGCTGTAGCGCCACTATTTTTTATTTTTTTTTTATGTATTTTTTATTTATTTATATATGTCTGGAGGAGCTGCCCCCTTAATGATTTTGAACAGCGCTCGCGTGCGGTGGACATACCCTAACGCACCAACCCGAGTGCTGCTCGCAGGTTTTGACATGTTTGTATGACATACGATACATGAACGAATCGCCAACGACTTGCTATTCGCTCTAGTACTTGTCATTTGTGTTTTTTATTGTTATAACGTATATACTTATAGATATGAAATTATAATACTCTTTTTAATGAAGTTAGTTTTATTTAATCGTGAAAACATTTAAAAAAGAGATATTTAAATTTTCATTCGAAATGATCCCCATTTGCTTCTACACAAGCCTCCAGAATATTAAGTCATTCAGCTATTGCAGCGCCCACGATTTCCATGGATATTGACGCCGTTGCTCGAACCAAAGATTGTTTGAGGCACTCTAAATTTCTGTGAGGTCTTCGACAGGCTGTGTTCTCCAATACTGGCCACAAACTGTAGTCCAATGGATTCAGATCTGGACTTCCAGACGGCCAATATTCTCCGGCTGTGAACCCAGGAATATTGTGTTTTTAGCCACTGCGGGGTGGTTTTTGCCTTATGGGCTGGAGCGTAATCTTGCTGGAAGATCCAACGCTTGAAGATAGTACGCTTCACGCTTTTTAATACATCCTCCAGGTACACTTTTGCTTCGGTCTTAACCTCTTTTTTGCAGAAGTGAGAAGATGTAACGCCTTTACAAGACACTCCCCACCAAACCATTATGGAGGCTTGCGTCCTTAGAAGTTTTAGCATAGATTTTGTCGTTTTGCTTATTAAAAAAATGTCACCAGTGAAAATTTTCTCATCTGTGAAAGGAACATTTTCATGGCCGTTGACCGCGTGCCACCGAAGAAGCTGCTTGCATCTGTCGAGCCTAATTTTCTTCTCAAGATAACCAGTTGAGCGACGGTAGGCTTGCATGTGGAGATCTTCTCTTATTAGTCTTGACATGGATCTGGCCGATACATTCATTTCCCTGTACATGATTTTCTGCTTTCTAAGGGGATTTCTGCGAATTTTTCTCTAACGGCTTTTATGACTGCACTGGTTCGAACCACGTGAGGACGACCACTTCTTTTTCTGTCTGTCACTTCAGACGTTTGGGGAAAAGCGATTGATCGAGCGGTAGACAAACATTCTCGAAATATTAAGTTTTTTCAGTACTTACTTTTTTTCCGAATTCGTTCTCGCCGTATGCATTGTAAAATTTGTCACGGAATTTATGGCAAGACTAAGTACATATATACTCCTCTAGAAGATAAATGATTTTTACGGATCTAAGATGGTCAAAATTATCAACGAATTTCCCACCAGGAGTAGAGAAAGTTCGTCTAGCTGGAACATAGCCCTGGTTCAAAAGGCAAAAAATTGTGCCCTCTTCTTCGTATTGACAACTTCAATAAGAGTCGCGGGCGTAGTTTGTAAGCATGTCTGCCTATTAGATAAATGAGCTCCCAGCCCTAATAGTGGGATCTTTCACTCGTCTCTCTTGGCTTTAAGTGCAATGGGCAATATGCCTGCGTGCTTGGAAAATTTCCGCCCATTCACAATTCCTTCCCTTTTTTAATTGGTAAAGGAATGAGACTAGTCAGCGCTTCCGTGCATTCTGCCGAAAAGAAAACATAGAGACGAGCCTTCTGTTCGCAGACGGCAGAAAAATCAAGAGCTTTCCCTCTGCAAGACAACAACGACAGGCCGACCATAAATTGTGGGAGCAACTCGGTCAAGTATATACGCATATGAGTACAATCAAAACACCTTCATGGCAAATTTGAAATATTTGAGGACTTTTAAGTGGATTACAAATGTTGCTTAAGTTAAGTGGGTGAAATTGTGGGAAGTGTGGCAATATTTTGATTATTTATTTAGGTCTAAAAAATACTCTACATTATTAGGTATTCGAGTACAAATTGTACATGGATGTGTTTAGCGAATAAGTGCACTTGGTGAATAAAGTCTGTACCTGAAGTGGAAAAGCGCGCATGCACAAATGTTTGTATGTATGTATTTATGTATTTCCCATTTCGACATTTCCTCCATTTGAGACACTTAAAAAAGACATTTTCAATAATTGCATACGACTTGAAAAATAAATAAACATTGCATACTCGTATGGTAACTTCAGGCACTTTCGGGCACCTCGACTACTTAAACTCAGGCACTTAAGCCCAGCTGAACTGACCTCAGATACACTCGTACAAAGAGATCGTTTGGAGTGTTGATTCGTGTTGCTCATTTCGTATGCGATCGGAATCGGTAAAAATAACAAATCCACTTCATTAACATTTACATAATAGTTTTTTGTTAGTTTTACAATTGAAGTTGAAGTTGTTCAAATGCAAATGTAAGCGCCGAAACATTTGACTTCGACTTGACAGTTACAGTTGAACCGATTGTTGCATTACAATTGCTCTTTTCAACGACGTCACCGTAGTTGTTGTTGGTGTCATTGAGTGCATTTATCTCAAGAATTGCAGCAACAAGCCACAATGTGACAGACTTACACACAAGCAGTCAAGATACCCGACGACTCTGTAGACTGTGACTCTAAAGCGACAGACGAGTGAAGATAACAATGTTTTGTTGTTGGAATTGAAGCCGGCCGGCCGGCCGGCCGGCTGGCTGGTTGGTTGGTTGGTTGGTCGGTCAAAGTATTGGCCAGTTGACTGGCCGCTTTTACCGGCACTGGCGAATGCGTCGAACAAAAGTGAAATTGTTGGCAATAAATTTTTGGGCAACATAAAACAAATAAATACAACAATATAATTTGTCCAATGCTATGCTAACGGCAAAGGTTACCAAATTGCAACACACACTTACTTGTTAGCATTTCTATATGTATATATGTATGTGTGTGTGAGTTTAAGTGGCGACGTACACGCTGGACTAAACGAAACCAGCATCAGTTGGTAATGGATGGGCATGACAATCAACGGTGGAGTATGGTGGTACGCATATGAGTATGTCTGTATGTGTGTGTGTGTGCTGGTCGGCGAGGATTGCAACACAGTGTGCCATTTAAAGGTAGATGGGACGAAAAACGTTATGTTGGGGAATATAATATCGCATAGAAATAGAAGTAATATATATTTAAGAAGTGTGTTCATTTCCTATACAAGGTGGTTCATATAGTGGTAAGTTTTTAAATATTCATAAAAATGAACAAAAATCAATTTATTGGTTTATTCGAAAGAGGAAGCAAAAAAGGTTTTTTGGCTCTATCTCACAAATGGCTTGCTCAACATTCACCATTCAATCATTTATGCCAACCCACAAAAAGGTTTAACGGAGTCATATCGTAGCTCTGAGATAGCCAATTGACATCGCCGAAGGAAAGAGCGGGAGAGACACTGTCAAA
>JAYXIM010055436.1:0-21524 GCA_037575425.1 Anastrepha fraterculus | reverse complement strand
AAATGCGAAATAATGTTTAATAGCATTAAAATAGCAAACAAAGAAAAAATGTGGCAACGGGCAATGAACAGTATTGGCAGGATATATCAGCTTTCAGATGATATACGACGATTTGAATAGGCACAGAATTTCGTTGATTTCTAAATCTAGCTCAACGTGCATTATGCCCAATGGGTTATATAAGGTGAAGTCCAAAATGAACATGACTGGCGTAATAAAAATGTTTTTGATGGTGCCATATTTTTAATGAGTTAGTGCGTTGGAAGTTACATCCCTAGCTGACTTCCAGTGAAAACTTGGTGAGATTCGGTTCAGTGGAAGCGAAGTTATTGCGTCAAAAGTGTCTGTATGCCTGTGCCATGGTACAAAAATGAGTTTCGAACAAAGAGCTAATATCAAATTTTGTTTTAAAACGGGTAAAACGTTTACCGAAACATTTGAATTGATGAAAAAATTTTATGGCGATGATTGTCTATCTCGTGCCAGAGCTCATGAGTGGTTTGCACATTTCAGAGATGGTTGTGAGAACATAAATTACAAAGAACATACGGGCCGCCCAAAATCAGTAATCACCGAAAACTCTATCGAAATTGTTCGCCCATTTATCAAAAATTACCCGAAATCATCGTTGAAATTTATGGAATCGGAATTGAATATCTCCAAAACAGTTATTCATCGGATTTTAACTGATCATTTGGGCTTACGAAAGGTCCGTGCAAGTTTCATTCCGCACAAGTTAACTGAGATCCAAAAATTGCTCAGAATTCAACATTCGAAAGACCTCGTTAAGGAGGCGAGAAAAGACGAGAACTTCCTTTACAACATTGTAACTTGTGGCGAAACGTAGTGTTTCTAACATGAGCCTGAAACTAAGCATCAAAGTGACGAATGGAAGGTCCCAGACGAGCCCACACCCAAAACATCGCCTTTGGTCAAGTCAAAAATTAAGTCGATGCTCATTTGTTTTTACGATTCCAAAGGAATTGTCCACAAGGAGTTTGTGCCAATGGGCCAAATCGTCAATGCAATTTTCTATCTTGGCGTTTCGAAGCGTTTGTTGCATCTCATTCGTCGAAATCGTCCTGAATACCGCGAAGGAGGAAGCTGATAATGCACGAGATGGTGATCCACTCTTGTGCGTGATTTTTTGACTAGAAATCGCATTTTTACCATCAATCGCTCACCGTATTCGCCTGGTATGGCCTCCTGTGTCTTCTGTCTAATCGGAAACTTGCATTTGGCCATGAAAGGAAAACGTTTTGCGTCCGTAGAGGCTATCCAAAAGTCTTGTACCGACATCTTGAAGGACATTCCGGTCAATGAACTGAAACATTCTTTCGAAAAGCTTTTGGATCACGCAAAGCAGTGTGTCGCGGCTAGAGAAGACTATTATGAATAAATAAACTCGAAGTTATCAGAACAAAGAAGCTTCTGTCGTTTCTATTTTAGCTCAGTCTAGTTTATTTTGTACTTCACCTTGTATAAGAAAAACTGTTCCATCTGTAACTTAAATGAAATTAAAAATTCCAGCATTTTCTAGCAAGCTGCCCTATATTAAAACTGTGTTGGCATGCAGCTTTGAGAAACACTTTCTAGCTCAGTCTGAAATTGTCCAAGTTCTGCAACATTTTTTTTGGTTTTTTCTACAGGTTCAACTTACAGTTATTTTACATTTAGATTTCTTAATCAACTTACAGCTATTTTACATTTAGATTCCTTAATCAAATCACCGTTGCAGTTGAGCCTAAACCCTAACAATACACAATGAATGGATTATCCAACTTCCTCAGACCATTTTTCACTGTCCAAAAATTATTTAGAACAACATGAATCTTCAATGTTTTCGCCTTTTTGCTTCCAAAAGATATAGGCAAATTATATATAGCGAAAGTTAAATTGTTGTTATGTAACACAGAGAAATACATTGGCTTACATTATATCATTAAAGAGCAGATGAGTTAGTAAGGAAGCAAGTTAAGAAACGTGAAAAAGAGATGTGAGAATGTAAGTAGGAGAGATAAGGACAGAATGAGCAAGAAAGTGTGTGTTGTTGGTACTGGGAGCATGGGTATGTGACTATATTTTAAACAAGCGAATAGTTACTCAAATGATTTAAATTCCAACAGCATTCTGATCTATGAGTTCGTCCAAAAACAGGTTGTAGGCCGTTTTGGTGGCCATTTTAGTCATACCAATCGTTGATAGAAGATCACTGTGCGTTAATCGTTCACATCTAATATTCAATTCCTAAAAAAAAATACTATTTAATCACGATGCTCGGGGGATCAGGTTTTGAGCACAAATTAAAAAAAAAAATGCTTCCCAAAAGTTTTGAAA
Source organism: Anastrepha fraterculus (assembly GCA_037575425.1). NCBI lineage: Eukaryota > Metazoa > Arthropoda > Insecta > Diptera > Tephritidae > Anastrepha > Anastrepha fraterculus. Next base: position 19,187 of record JAYXIM010055436.1, on the reverse strand, counting down.
ATATGAAGAATACGCATTTGTTCCCTTCATACTAATATCAGATGATGCTCAAACGCCCCTTATTGAATACAATTTTCTTAACTTGTTCGATGGTTTCGTCAGTTATAGAGGTGAACTTTTGTACCACTTGTGTTGCTGAAGTTTTGAAACCGTCCAGTCTCGCTTTCTACCTTTAGCCTACCCAACATTTTCAACCTTCCCGCATGTGATATTTTGTTGGAAAAAGAAAATTGGAGTCAGACTCTTTGCTCGATTGATTTCAGTGAAGCGAAATTCTCAGAGCACATCAAAAACTGACTTGTCTGCAAAGTTATCACGCACACAATGAGGCTGCTTATACTCAAACTGACGAACTGACCATAAAACAAAATTGTTTTAAAAATGTTTCACGCTCCATTCATTTATATGAAAAATTCGGGGTACTCTTTGAAAAGAATTTTTTTTTTTTTAGTTTAACTATGCCCTGCATAAATAACTATAAAAAGTTATAAAAAACTCAAATTAACATGAAATTATAAATTCGATATAGATTATTTTTATGTAAAGTATTATTTTTAAGTAAAATTTCATTGCAATTTTTGAATATGTTTGTATATATCTCTAAACAGCATATTTTTAATGCTCAGTGTACTATAATTAATAGCCGACATAAACTCAGAACCACAAACTCAATTTATTAGAAAATTTGAAATTTTGTTTTGTAATTATCCTGCGGATTGTTTGTGGCTTTTGAACAACTAACGCCAAAATGCATAAATATCATTAATTGCTCGTACCTCTTTGACTCATCCCTGAGCCGTTCACTCAATGCCCATTGCGTCCTCTGACATCTTGCACGTGGCCTGCAGTAACCTACAAAACAGGTAAAGGCTCTTCCGCGGCTCACGGTCAACTTTCACACCAAAAATTATAATTTATTAAATTAACTTTCACATATTTTGCAATCATCTTTAATTAGCCCTTTCTGAGCCCACCCGCCACCGCAATCCACGTCGGACCGCAAAGGCGTGTTTTAACTGCATCGCCTGTTTTTCGCTTCTCCCTCGTGGTTTTAATTAAAAATAGGAAATTTGTGTCTTTTCACTTTTAGGCAAATTTAAGACCGGCGTTGACGTTAACGCCTTCCTTTGTTTTGCTTTTCAGTTTTTTTGACGACCCGCAAATATTCACATCAAAGCAAAGATTTGTGCATGCAAAATACCCTAGAAAATTCCTGTTACCTTTTTTGCATTTGCTTTTATTTAAATTTATTTAATTTTATTTCTTGCTTAGTTACATTATTTGGCGTTAGTGACGTTGTGTTCGGTATTCTCGGCGTCCTATTTCCAACGGTTCTTTGACACATCTGCCCGCTCCCTCCTTTGTTACGTGGTTTGCACATCTTTCGCTTTAAAAATATATTTTTATCTATTCGTTTTTATTTTCTGTTGGATGCCCTTCTTTCTCTGGTGTTAACATAATTTCGCCTGCCACTTATTCCAGCGCTAAGTGAATGAAATGTGGGAAAATTTAACTTTTATTATTGTATTATGCAAGGACTTCAGGAAATGAACTCTCTGTTACTTTTATGGATTACGCAACCTTGGCAAAAGTAAAAACATTGACATCGATAACAAAAACACATCGTCTGATTAACATTCAAGCGCACATTTATTCTCGCTTACCGAAATGAATCCTTTTCCGGCGTCCTTCGGGACTTCATCCCCTATTATCATAGCCTCTTGGGTTGGCAAAATTTTCCGTTCGCTTTTCTCTGTCATTTACCATTTTTTCACCTTTTTGCACATAGCAGCTAAGTTTCTCATTTTTCCTCGCCCTCGTGGCTTGACAAGCCGCTTGCACCATTAGTTGACCACTTGCCAATTTTTCACTCTAAATTCGCACTTTTTCACAACGCATAGAAATTCCAGCAGTCCATTTCGGTAATTTTATGCTTAGCGCACATCGCTATGCGCCTTCTGCCCCTTGGCAATGGGATGGCGGGCAATGAATCTTGCGTGCAAATTCTATCTGGCTGCTCATGAAAATTAATGCCCACAGCATTAGCGATATACATCTCTGCATTGATAACGCATTTATCTCGGAGAAATAGGACATCATTATTTTTATGTTGTATCACGACGCCATCGCCACCACCACTACCGACGCCTTCGAGTCTGAGAAGTTTGCAAACTTGAGTGCTTAGCTTCTATTTATTCTTAAGTTCTTCTGCGGCCCCAGCAATGTTTATTTCCGTTTGCCAATTTTCATCCAATTAAACGCACTTTTATGGCGCCATTTTCTGTGTTCAAGTACTTTCAATAATATTTAGATGCCGCCGTCGGAAAACCAGCCAAACGCATCCCTTTATTCTCGTATCCGCAGTCACTTACTGTCCTGCGTTACATTCCAATTCGCATTCGCATCATTGAATTGTTAATTTTATTATCTACCGTTATACAACAAAATGGCTGCTTATTTACTTGCAATAAATGCCATGGAAAAATGTACGGCAAGGAGCAGCAAAAAATAGGGAAAAATGTCACCGATGTGAGATTTCCCCACGGTGCTCACAGCACTTCCGCTTCCGCTCAATGGCAAATACAATACGTAAATAGGGTCTGTGTGTGTGCGTGTATTTGCATGCTATTGAAAGAACTGGCCCAGCTGGCCTGTACTGACACTTTGCCCCACGTTATTTTTCAATACTTCCCATCCCTTTTCTACCCGATATTCGCATTTTAATTTTTCCATAAGAACAAATTCAGATTCATTCACTCTATAAACTCTGTTTCCAAACGATTTAAGGAGATTTCATGGTTGTACATCCAAACACAGCAATTTTATTTGTAAATTTTCAAAAAATGTAATTTAAATTTGGATTCAATTTGGAACCATTGTGAACTAACGGACTTTTTCAATTTTTCAATTATAACTCCACCAAACCCCGAATAAAGGGTGTAACCACTAATTAGCCATTCAGTTTTGTTTTTGAAAATCTTTTGTATTAAATAAAAAGAGGTTGTCTGTAAAGTCGGTTTACTGAAGATAGTTTAACGTGAGAACATCATAAGAAAACACTGATGGAATGGTTGCAATTTTCAAAACAAACTTTTAATTTTATTTGTTTGATAGATATTTTGTATGGATATAGAGGAGGAGGTAAATGGAATTGCAATGGAATAGGTCAAGTTACATTTACACAAACGTGAAAAATGACGAAACATTTATCAAATCCATGAAAGATATCTTCAATTTCGATTGTGCATCAGACCTTAATAAGTCAACAACACTAAGAGGCATCATCATCGATTTGACTTTCTCAAGACACATTACACTTGAAACACTCCCTTTCATTTCCTATTTTTCCTATCATCGTTTATTCTCAACAGAGAATTGGTTCATTACCATGCACACAGGAAGAAGGCATATGCAAATACAAGTATGTGAATTTATATACAAAGGCGCATATACATACATATACATACATATATATGCTCACTCAAGTAGGACAGAGCCAGATGTCGAACGTTGCCGAACGCGTTGTGCTCTTTGTCGTTCGTTCCGCGCTCTCGTTTGCAGTTCAAGCACATTAGCTTACATTTGCTTGCGTACGGAATAGATTCGTATATTTGATATGTCCATATGACTTGTATGCATCTTTACATATAGATTTATTCTTTTTGAAAATTGCGCGAAATTGTATATGTATATGCATGTTTATATCTTATAAGGTATGTGGTAAATATTAAATACCATACATTTTTCCGTCATTTGTAATAAAAAAATTAATAATAATAACATTAAAACAACAGGTATTATTAACAAACTTGGTTTTATTTTAAATTCTTAAAGTAAATCAAATTAATAATAATCAATAAGAAGGCATATGCAAATACAAATACGTGAATTTATATATGAACATTTGCGCATATACATACATATATACGCACACTTAAATAGGAGAGAGCAAGATGTGGAACGTTGCCTTTCGTTTGCTTTGTTTGCTTTGTCGTTCGTTCCGCGCTTTCGCTTGCAGTTCATTCAAGGTAACGGCAATAAGCAAGGTAACGACAATTGAGCAAGGTAACGGCAATGAGCAAGGTAACGACAAATAAGCAAGGTAACGACAAATGAGCAAGGTAACGATAAATGAGCAAGGTAACGATAAATGAGCAAGGTAACGGCAAATGAGCAAGGTAACGACACATTTTTCGTGCGTGCAGCCTGTTAAATCGAATTATAAGACGTTATCACGTCAAAAATAATAGTTTTAAGTAATGGAAATCCTTACTTGAACTTTTACAATGTTTCCTGTTAACTAGAAAAGATAATCTGTACATTTGTGCCCAATTCATTGCATTTTCCATGACTTTCCGCAAGATTTCCGGTGATAACTATTCGAAGTCCTGTATACTCTTATCGTTAAGGGGTGTTTGAGATTTGTTAGCGTAAACCCGCAACTTCAAGCAGCCCAAAAGGAGTATTTCTGGGATGGTTAACTCGAGTGATCCTGCTGACCAAACAGGAAATTACGCAACCAAGAAACGCTTCCTGCCCAATATCCATTGTATGAGTGCAGTTGCACCGTCTTGTAGAAAGCACATGTTCACCATGCCCCGCTCATCCAATTCCGGCAGAAGGAAGTCGTTTATCATGACCCAGTAGCGCTCGGCAGTAACAGTGACCGTATTGCCGATAACTCCTCCCACGTAATCGCCGCAGCACACAGTGGCTATGAGTGAATATAAGAGCTACAAGTGTATTACACGCCGATTTGCAGTGCCCCAAAAACCAAGATTGACGTAATCACTTAAATAGAAATGCACCTCGTCGCACATGATGATTTTCGGGTCAAAATCGTCTTCTTCATTGTTGAGATCGAAGATGGCTTGATAGTAATTCACACGTGACTAACGGTCAGCAGGCATTAACTGATGCATTGTTTGTACATATTTTATACAGAATCATGTGTAGGCCTTTCAATAAAATTTGCTGTAGGATCCGTCTCTTGGTATCCAATTGCATGGCCCGTAGCCTGGTTGATGTTTCTTTGTTCTCAGCGACATCCGTAGCCAAAGCCGTGAGGCCTATGCCCGGCAAGGTCTCGTGTGATTTAAGTCTGTTCGAGTCGAGCAGCTAAGTGCCGGAATGTTTACTCAGCTGGCGCAGCACGATTAAGAAATCCACGTCAATATTTACGCTGCGCCAACACAACCGACCGATTGATCGAAAAAATCGACAGAATTATTCCACGCTCTTGCGAAGTGTAGCGCTCCATTGATTGTCTGTTTGTATTTATATAAAACAACTTTCTAATTATCAAATATAATTGACGTTCGACAACATTTGCAAAAATTATAGGGAGCAAATAATCAGAAGCTGAAGAATCAGGTTTTAGAAATTGATACTTGTTTATTTCGAGTCCATCATGGACAAGATTTCCGTCACCCGTTTACGATCCAGCCAGAGTTCTACCTATTCGTTAAGTTCAACTTAAATTTCCGGTTAATTCTTAAGTTATGTAGGTAAGTTATCACGGAATTCTGTAATCAAGTATGTAAAGTTTTTATCTCACAGACTGAATGAAAATTTAAATTAAATGGAATGAAATAATAATGAAGTCTTTTTTTTCGGTACGGACTAGCATGTAGACTAGGGCGGGTCGATTTAAAAATCGCTCATTGCTCTGTGAAAATCGTATTCTAGGGATCAAAGTAAGAAACTTTGCCGAAGAAACCATACCTCTAAAACGAATTCTGATGTCCCCGACATAGTTCAGCCTGGTTTTACATAATGAAGCCTTGCGCACTTATGAATGAAAATACATTTTTTATCGTTTTTATTTTTGATTTAATTTTAACTAAAGTTTTTAATTTTTAATTTTCATTAATTTGTTGTTATATGTGGCAAGGTGTCCAAAAAACGTGTTTTTGCAGAAATGTAAAATTCCGAATGAATTCCACTAGAATACACATTCGCTAAAAATGTTTGCCCTTAGAAGATTTCTGCTAAATCCGATAAACCCATAGAAATGGGCGCGCCAAATTTAGAATTAAAGTTAACAAAATCAAGATTTTATTGACCATTTCGGCAGAGTATCCTTTTGTTAAAAATATTACCTCCACAATTTTGTTCTTCGGAACTTCACGGATATTGTAGGATGACTTAGCAGCGGTATTTCCGTCTGACCATTTAAATATACACTTAAAATAGATAAATATAATATGTGAGAACGTCAGACGGAGGTAAAAAAAAAATTTTTCGAAAAAAATTTACAAATTTGGGGTCGTCTGACACTACTTTTGCAGCGATCTAGACGTCTGACGATTTATATACAGCATTTGTGACCTTCAAACAGTAAGCCTACAAATTTTCAGCCGGAGGTACGAAAATTTTTTTAGCAACTTTTTTTTGCAACTTTAAGTTGTCTGACGTCTTTTTTGCAGGGGTTTTGAGCAAAATCCTTGCAAATGGCACTGCTTCATGGTTCTCCCAACCACTTCTCAAAATTCTAGCCGGAGGTGTTATCGTAGTACCTCCGCGGCCGCCAGCTCTCCGTCTATTACAGTTTTAGTAGCTTCAAATTAAAAAGAGAAACAAACATATATACTCGTATATATATAATTGGCGCGTACACCCTTTTTGGGTGTTTGGCCGAGCCCCTGCGTCTTGATGTTGTTCCACAAATGGAGGGACCTACAGTTTCAAGCCGACTCCGAACGGCAGATATTTTTTATTAGGAGCTTTTCCATGGCAGAAATGCACTCGGAGGTTTGCCATCGCCTGCCGAGGGGCGACCGCTATTAGAAAAAACTTTTTCTTAATTTTTTTATCTTTCACCGAGATTCGAACCGACGTTCTCTCTCTGAATTTCGATTGGTAGTCACGCACCAACCCATTCGGCCACGGCGGCCGCCAAGCTCAAAATGTTCACATTCAATTTGGGTATAAAAAAGCGCAAAAATATATTGCAAAGAGCAAACGGTTGGCAACACTGGGCAACTAGACTTGTGTGGCGGCACACACTCTCTGATGGGCGCAATTTTGTTTCTATCATTGCTGGTACATTTCGTTTCGTTATATCCCTATTTTATAAGCAATTTTTGCTCCTTCCCACAAAAGAAAGACTAAAAGCCTTTAAACTGAGGAGTTAAATGATTAAAATGTTTGACAAAAATGCCCGCCATTATTTTTAAATAAACTTCACATATCTAAAATGTAAAGATCACACAGTTTGCTATGTCGATTTATCATAAGAACTTACAAAGTGGTGAAAAATTGTGCCCTCATCTTCCAAAACAAAATTCAGACATAAGCTTTCAAATCACCGATATTCCTGCCCATTTTTTCTGCGCTTTTCAACAGAATCCGGTTTCGAAGCCTTGGTAATTTATTTTTGTCTTGTAAGTACTCTGAAACAATTCTATTTGCTATAAACATTCTCGTGATTTTCAAAATGGTAACTCATAAATTAGTTTCAATTTTATTATTTTACCAACGAATTCCGTGATAAGTGCACCTACTTGAACATCATCGTGCAAGTAATGGTCTTGAGTTGCATTTTATGCGAAGGCAATTATTAAAGTCAAACAGCTGCATGAATTATTTACCAATAGTTCGAGCTCTCTTGTAGCCAACGCAAAGTTTTCCATTTGAAGTGAGCATTTAAACGCAAACACAGAGCCCAGTTCACAAATGCGATGAAGCGAAGTAAGCGAACGGCTTTGAAAATATTCAAAAGTTCAATTTAACTAAAAATGTTTTAGGAAAAGTAAAAATGGATATAGAAGCGCAGTAGAGGATATCTAGTCGCAGCTGCAATTTGAAAATATCCGCCGTTTGGATGACTTGCACTAACACAAATCCTTGCGTACATACGTACAAACATTTCCACAGCCGCGCACTGACCACAGCAACAGCAACAAATTGAGTACTCTCACATGAGTGTGTTGCATAACTGCAGGCGCCCAGGCTTGGACGAAAGCAAATACGGATTAGTATTGAGTTTAAATATTTAATGATGTCACTGGAAGTTCTGTATGTAATGTAATGGTATGTATGTGGATGCTTCGCTGGTGTGTTTGAGCGGGTGATGTAATGAGGGTGCGCTGGGGCGGGAGAAGAAGTAGAAGAGCAGGAAGAGCAAGAGAATCCAAAAACCGTACAATGACGCTGTATATTTTGGGTTTTGGTATTGTTGCTGCATTTACTGTGGCCGGCTTCTATAGTTGCCTCGTGCTGTTGCTGCCAAACGGATTTTGCTGATTATCTTGTTTTGGAAAGCAAAGTGCTGGTCAGTGCCGTGTTACATGGCATGCACCGAGTAGTTGTAGCTGTAATGCTGGGTCACCAGGGGTTATGCGTGCCACACACATTTGTAAATGCATATCAAAACACTTACTTTCCTAATTGCGTTTATACAAAACCGTCGGCAATAAAAGTAACAATCGCACTGAGACAAAAGTAACAGTAACAGCAACACAAATGACAACAGTTACACGAGCAATAGCAACAACAGGATATGGCAGTGTGTACTTTACACAAATTCAAACGTCAGCGGTGTGCACGAATGTGTTGGTAAGACGTGTTAATTGTACGGCGTGTGTGTGTAAGTGCATGTGAGATAGTTTGCAATGGTATGCGAGTTATTTGCATGTTACAGTAGCCCAGTTTTTCATGCCCTATGGACACAACTTCCAATCCACAACGAAGAGTAAACTAATTTGCTATGCAAATTGAATGGCAGTCAAATGCGCAGGCGGAGCGAATGATAAAACTGTACACTTGTATGTATACACACACCGACTCACACGCATACACAGACTGATGTTCCAATGTACAGTACATAGAAACCCATTTAAATGCTTATGAACGCAGTCACAGTCAATTGTATAAATATGTGTGAACCTATGCATGCACCGGGTGTTCTTTTAGCTGCATGCGAACTATCGATATCGATAACTATGGTTTGAGAACTAAGAATCACAAGGTAGGTAGGTAGGTGAAACGATTGAGGAGTGGTAACTCTGGCACGCCCCAAGTAACACCAAAGTGCCGTCTTGCCACCTATTAGAAGACCTTCAACAGGCCGATATCTACAGGCAGCCAGAGCAGTTGCTGTAATGGGGAAGATTGATGGGACTTAGGGTAGCGCACTGCCCCAGTCTACCGAAGAAAGGACCATTGACCTTAATCGTCACCCGGACGTTTGCAGAGAAAGGGCTCAACAGTTTTCTTCTCTGAAAGAATCAGTGCATGCAGGATCATGCAACGCAGGCACAATTTCAGGTCTACAAACTATATTTTATCCAGAATCCAACCAGCGCTTCCGCACTATTTTGTTGCCACATTCTCGTTACCAACTTGTTTTTCAGCAAGACTATATCAGTCTGTGCGGTTTAGGAACCTTATTAAGTTGTTGACGTCTAAGCCAGACAGTTGCTCGAGACTCTCGAACAGCGAACATTTACAGAGGAAATGGAAGATTGTTTATTTTTTCTCCGGTTATTTACAACTATGACAGTATGTGTTGGGAGGGATGCCCATTTTGGCGGCTGTTCTCCGATAGACCAGAAGCCAGTTATGCCTGCCGTTAGTCTACACGCGTCCCGTCGTTTCATGTTTACCAATGTCGACGACTGCTTGAGGATGTAGGTGGACCATAATGTCCTGCTTATTTTGCATTTCGTCTGGTCTCTCCATCTACAATCTGCGATTCGAAGGTATTTTAGGGAAATTGCATTCTTAACTGCACCTAATGGTGTGAATACCGGTACTGCAAGAACTCTATTCATGGCAGATCCCCCTCTTTGTAGTGGGGATACTGACGGGACACGAATAAACTGTTGGGTTCTGTATCATTCTCGACCAGAGAAAGAAAGTGGCAGATCAAAAAACTAGCAGCCTACTTAAATTATCTAAACTGTGTATTAAAGACAAAACATAAAGTTCTTAAACATTCCACTCAAACACTGGGAAAAATTTCAGGTCTATGTGCAATCTACAGGATCAACCTAGTCCAACCTAACCTAACCTATGTTAAGTCATTGGTATATGCCGACAAACCATCAACTGTGGAAGCATTAGCAGCCAAGACTCAAGCCACCAATGACGCCATACGGTGAAATTTATTGGAAAAAGTAGACAAAGTTGGACTGATCGAATATACCACGTAACTCGTAGTCTCGGCGGACCTACGCCGGATATCATATTCAAAAAAATGTAATTTTATGCAATTATCTACCAGATTATAATAAAAAATTCACTCGAACAATATTTCTGTTTTGCATTATAATTTTAAGTTCTCAAGGTCTTAAAAAACACCCGATACCTGGGAAGATAAACAAGTGAAAATCTTGCTTGCAATGGGATATGCAGCTGTAGTTTGAAATTAACTGCAACCAGGTCAGCTCGCATGGGCTAATACACTTCATATATGTAAAATGTGGCATCACTAATCAAACGAATGTCGCCAGTAAAGACAACGCATTTCGGCCAGCAACAACAACATGCGTATTTTGATATGCAGATAATACTATTATTACAGCTGAGAGGGATTGAGGCTGATACAAAGGTCGATACTAAAGAGAAAGTAAAGACAAAGTAAGTTTTCCAATGAAACTAAGCCATATGAGACAAAAGCTGAAATGTCAATTGCCGACAGCAAAGAAAGCAATAAACTGGCAATGCCTAATCGATGAACTTATTCTACAAACATAGATATGCCTTTTGAGCATCAAATTTTCAAAGTGGCTGAACACCGACAGAATACCTGAGGATCTCTTACCAAGAACACTGATTGAGTATTTACTACATCGCTCAAAAAAGTTATAAAGCCAAGATGATCACGATAATTAAATAAAAATTAAAAAGAAGCAAAGCTGTGACTAGAGGTGTTCGGGAAATCAAACATGTAGCTATAAATAGATCAAACAGCCCTGCGTTAAGTGCACCCTTAATTTGGAAGTTACTACCTGTCGAGTGCAACAAATTTTGCAAGCGGATTCTAGTGTAGAATATGTAAAATGAGTACCAAAACTTAAGTTAGCCATACGATACAAACAGGCCAGATTGTCGTTTGCAGAAAAGTACCAATTTTGGGAATATTTATGAGAGAGAATATTTTTCTCGATGAAAATTAAATTCTATCTGGACAGATCGGCTGATTCCCAAATGTATTGGCATGATAAACGGAGGAAAACGGAGAGGAGAATTACCTGTAATCTCGGAGATGGTTCTGTCATGGTTCTTCTAGACGAACTACTTATTACCTTTTAAAGTGAAACTTCTTAGGCGTCGATGGACGAGCGAGAATGGAGAGCTAAATTTCATGGTCATGCAACGTTTTGGACATTTTCGTTCCACGAGAGAGAAAAACATATAACGTAGAGGAAAAGGAGAGAGAGAGCTAGAGAGCTATACCTTATATATATCTTAGATACACTTTAGGCTATTTTTCCTGGGTTTTTCCTTGTGGTTGCTAATTTCTAGTGTGAAATAACACTGCCTATTTTTGGCGCTTCTTTGTTGGTGCAAACTTGTAGGAAATATATTTTTGGTGCCTACTTTTTGGCCCTACACCCAAAAAATACCACTTTTAGTGTGATCTAACTGCAGACTTGATCTTACTCCAATCGAAAATGTATATGCAATACTTTCTCAGTCGGTTTTCAAAAATGAAAGGCAGTTTCATAGCGCTAAACGCCTTTGAAGTTCGATTGATGTCAAATGGTAGAAAATGTATCACAATAACTCATGAACTGTAAAGTCCCTGGCCTAACACACTAGTTTTGTTGCATTCACCGCTTTTTCAGTTAGTACTTAACAATTTTAGTACTTAACAATTTTAGTGCTTAACTTAAAAATACAGCCGCTAAAATTTCGCCGTTACGCAAGTTACACTATAGATGACCACTATAGAGGCCCACATGGGTATTTAAAGAAAAGGAAATTTAGATACCTAACACACAGGTTTTATTCCATTTCAATTCGCTTTTATTGCAAAACCTTATATAAGGAAACTCTTCGTGAAGTTATACCTCGTGCATGCGATGAACGATTTTTGTAATCGAGTCGGCAGTTAGCCTTAAACACCTTCAAGATGATTGCAACTAATTTTTTCTCTCTTACCCCAGCTCTTTTCCCTCCTCTAAGATGCTTAAACAGGAGCAAAAGTTCTGCAAATACTCAGATGATTCTCCCTGCAAACAATATAAAATACTGCCGGCGGACATCAGTAACTGTAATCCACATATTTTCTGAGCAGTTAAGCGGATTTGTTGGAGCTCTTGTCAGTGTCACAGCCATGCAATTCAAGCTGCTAGGCAGCTGCATGCCACATATCTCCTTCCATGCAAAACTCTGTTCACATCCTTGCTTAGTTGGTTAAGTCTATATAGAAGGGCGGGAGGGGAGGCCCCGTTTGATACGTATAACACATGAACATATCCTGCAAGCAAATGACAAATGTAAATAGTAGCGAATCATTCTGCCACACTGACGCTGCAACACTGCACAGCTGTCACGCCATGTACGAGCGAGGTTTCGAACGATGCGCTCCTTCTTATGTTTGCTATGATGATGGCGTGTCTGCTGTTGCAAAATGTAAATTTGATATTTTCTACCAGCGCTAACAACGCTTTGGTAATTTTGGATTTTTTACATTTTTCGGTTTTATCGCCAATTCCGCTACATCTTTGAGCATTTTTTTATTATTATTCCTATTTGTGCGACTTTTATTTCCTTTCTGTGCTCCACTTCATTTTATTTCTTCCGCCTTACGGATGTGCTGCAAAAGTCAACGACGTGCGGCACTTAGTTTGCGTTTCGAATCACTGCCACCAAATCGATAGTCAACATTTTCAAAGCTGCCACATATCCGATCAGAATGCCACATTATCCAACAATTCAACTACTGCCAGTGGCGCCACCACTACTGCAGCCACCAACACTACCCACAAGCACTGGTTAGTAAGCTTTAGTAGGAAATGACCAAAAAGACAAAATTTCAATTGGATACGCTTCACTGAGAGAATAAAAAACCTGACAAAACGAAATCAAATTGAAAATCAATGCAAATGTGGCAAATGTCACGCGTCCAAATTGCGCTCATACACACATAGTGGGTTGCACAAACGAACTGACAACTCGCTGGCAGTTGTTGACTGGCAGGCCATCAACAACACCATCAGCAGCACAAACGGCATCAATAGCCAAGCGTCCAAAAGGGGCGCTATGTGGCAAGTTTGCTGATAAAGGAGGCCAAAAGCTCGTATTGTGGATTTAACGCAATAGCCAATAGACACTCAATAAAAAGAGGCCAGTATGCACCGTATTGATTTTATGATAGATAGCAACACCCGTTTAGCCTCAACAGACGACCCTCGCCGCCCCCAAAGCACGCTCTTAACAGTTCTTCCTTTCGCGCTCATACTCTCCACCCGGGCCAACACCTCATCTCTTTATGTAACAGTAATCACTGCACGCGTAAATGGAATCAATGCAGTTGAGTTCATTTCAATGGGAATCATTTGAAAATACTCTAATTTAAAAGTTACACGCTGCTCTGCTTGCTCTGCTGCCCGCCATCACCACATCTGACACTTTGGCAATTCACGAGTACTACACGAAAAGTTGGTGCTCTTGATTACGTTTTTGTCAATAGCAGCTTCTGCATATGCCCACCAAAGATTCCGGGATCACATTTTTTCAGGTCCCAGATATATCGGGATTAGCTTGTGTTAATCTCGAATCTCCATCGATGAAACAGCAAAATGATAGAAAATGTTTTTTTTAATAGCGGTCGACCCTCTGCAGGTAATGGCAAACCTCCGATTATTATTCTGCCATGAAAAAGCTCCTCATAAATAAAACCATTTGCCGTTCGGAGTCAGCTTAAAACTGTAGATCCCTCCATTTGTGGAACAGCATCAAGACGCACGCCACAATAAGGAAAAGGAGCTCGGCCAAAAACCTAACAGAAGTGTAGCGCGAATTATACATTTTTTTGTTTTAATCTCGGAATCACGAAAAGTAGGCAGCTGACTAGTAAAGTCATCTCAAGACGAACAAAAATCTCTCATCATGTCCATCCCATTGTATGGTGCAAAATTTGGGACGATAACAACACCTGATGAGATGGACCTTAGTCTCTTCTAGAGAAAAATTGCGAGGAAAATATATGAGCATTGCCCTTTGGCGATGGCGGTTAGCGATGGCGATAGAACGATGAGCTATAAGCAGACATGAACATAGTCCAACTAATTAAGCTTTAGCCGCTCCACTAGCTGAAAGTATTCGATACAATGCCCGAAGATGATAGCAAAGGAGAGGAAAACCTCCACAGTGTTGGAAGAAGTGGAAAAGGACTTGGCTTCACTTTCATTTTTAATTGGCGTCAATTGTCATAAGAAAAGAACGAAAGGCGCGCTTTGTTGAACTCGGCCAAAATCTCTTAGGCGGTTACTGTCAATAAAGAATAGAAGAACATTAAGAAACAGCGTCGAACGATTATGTCAGACGTTTGCTCTTATCTGGCGGATCCGAGTATGAGTTGATGTATGACTTTTGTAAGATGCTATCTTGAACTAGAATTAGGAAAGAGTTCGAAACTATACTTTTAAATTTTTAGCCTGATTTTTTTTACCAAGAACAGAAAACTTTTAGGAAAGTTGCAAAATTTATGAAATTAATCTGCGCAAACTTCCTTAAATCCAAAAGGGATGAGTGTTCATTACCTGCAAATGGCCTATGACTGACTACCTTTGGCCGGGTTCACCGACAAGTGCTGAGGCTGAAAGATATTTTTCATCAGCAGGATTTGTATGTAACAGGCTGAGGCCAAGATTAGAAGACTCCACTTTATATGTTTTGCTGCTCTTACTTTTTTCAGTGTTTTTTTCAACGTTTTCCGGAATAACAGCGTCATTTGGCCTTCCAGTAGATGGAATGTCATCGGTGTCTGTACGACCACGTTTGAATTCGGCGTACCAATAACAAATGCTTCTTTTTGATGGAGCAGAGTCCGAATAATGTTTTTCAAGCCATTCCTGGCATTGAACAGTATTCTTTTCATTAAAAAACAATGATAAGTCAGCACACGGAATTTGAATTAATTTTTTTAAAAACTCAAAAGTAGCGTCACTTAAAGCACTGTAACTTGTAAATAAATGGTCGGATTAACATATGATTTTGACAGTAAGCCTAAAAAGGTTGCCAACTTTCGAAAAAAATATTGATTTAGTACTAGTGCCGCCATCTATGTGTCAGTCACACACATTATTGAACGTCCTGGTATTCACTCCGCTCGGAAGCATAGGACCTCAACAAGACTCTTCCATTGTACACGGTTCTGGGCTGTTGTGATGTCGGCAACTGATAGTTCGCGCAACATTGACCTTCTCCAAGTGATCTTTGCCCTATAGGATGGGCTCTTCATTCGCTGATCTCCACATCGCATCGGCACTTGTTAACGAAAGATTGTAGCTTCTTCTGTGTGTAGTGTTAGAGACCAGCTTTATTTCACTTCCGTACAACAACACTAACTTTACACATGAGCTGAATATTCGCAGTTTAGTGCGCCTAAAGATTTGCGAACTGGCCCATACTGTATGCATTCACCCGAATACCGCCCTTGCTTTGTTTAGCCTGCGGTTGTCATTTTCAACTGATCCGCCGTCTGTCGTGATAGTGCAGCCGAGCTAGCAGAAGCTTTCGACAAATTCTACCGGGCATCCGTCAACCATTATATGTATTGCTCTGTCCGCCTTCGCTTGCATGTCCGTGAGTTTGTGAGAGCGGAGGCAGATGTCATCGGCGAAGTCCAGGTCCCCAAGAAGTCTGGTGAAACTCCATGCGATGCATCATTTGTGTAAGATCAATTGGCTCACCTAGGACGATGGCGAAGAAAAGTGGTAATAGGGGACAACCTTGTTTACGCCTGCGTCGCTGATGTTGCCGCTGTGAAGTACCGCCAGTTCGGAGTTCTCTTAAAGGGCTCTGATGAGACGCATTATCTTTGCGGGAACTCCCTTTCTACTCAGCGCCAGTCATATTGAGTCTCGTTTAATTGTGCCGAATGCCTTCTTAAAGTCAACGAAGTAAAGCGGGGAGCGCCACTCAACTGATTGATCTACGAGGATGCCGAGAGTTTTGGCTTGGTGAGGGCGAAATCTAGCTTCAGAAGCGTTCGATATATTGAAGTCTGCCTTGAATGAATTTTAAATGTAATAATAATTAATTTTTATTTTTTTGAGTAGAAAAAAAATATAAAGGTTTTATTCTTGGAATTTTTATTTTCATTTTTTGTTTAATGTTTTTTCATGTTAATTAGTACTTTTGTAAGAAATTTATATTGTCTTTGCATACTTTTTATCGCGCATGTATTACGGTATTACAGTTGAAAAATTTTATTACTTTAAGATTTGTCTGTATTATTAAATATCTGATTTTTAAAATCAGTTTATCTTACATTTTAAATAGTTAAAATTCATGGCAAGTTTAAATTACAAGGTAAATCCCGAAACCCCGGCATCGCATTTTTCTGTTAATATTTGCATTCCTAATATGAGTACATAAACACTAATTTGCTTTCATAGCGCCGTCCAAAGAATATCTGGTTCATCAACATGAAATAGTTCCTGTTGCACACAGGTCAGCTACAGCTGAAAGATCAATAAAATATTTAGTTGATAAAAGAAAACTAAATATAGCACTTTGCATGGTGATGCAGTGAGCAGTTCTCTTTTTTTTTGCGAGTTTCTTCTCAAATATCTCCATGCATTCTTAAGATCTCCGAAACACCAGGTATTACACACATTTTCTGTAGTCACATCCGATTTCTTACCAGCCCACTTGATTATTTATTTACTGATTTCTTTTCAGATCTGGCCTCAGCAGCACATCATGATCGATGTACACAACTATTCGCCCAAAAAGAAGATTCATCCCTGAATAGTACGTTTGCCCAATTCCGTTCTGAATTTGTCTTATCCCATTCAAGTAGTTCTTCAGTGTGTAATAATGAGAGCAACGGGTTCTTCAATGTGGTTCGAAATTTGAGGTCTTATGCATGTAAACGTTCTCGAATCGTGTTTTTGGATACATTAGCACCGCTTTTCCTTAAAACTACATCAGATTGACCCAATGATAAGTTCGGCTTTGTATTGTTTTCTTTTTTTGCATCGTCCCGGGAAGTCGTCAACTTTTTAACTTCGATCTACCATTTCACCCACTTTTTTATGGACGTATTTGATTTCTTCAAATATTTTACTGCAGATGCACGTAACACTTTTGGACCTTCGGGGTATGTATATGTATATAATATCACTTAACTCCGGGTGGAGCGTAGGGCCAAAACAAAGTTATTGAAGCCGTTAAGGTTGTTCATATGTTTTTTAAGATTATTCCAGTTAGTATTGGAGTTCCTTAGGTGGTTATCTATCATATGTACGTCGCCAGAATACGTTGCGCCTTGCGGATGTCAAGAAAGGACAGCCCGGCAGACTTCGACGGCATCTTAGCGCAGTGTATGGACTATCCAGCCAAACCGTCTGCTGGTTAGCTCCATTTGATGATTAGCTCGATGGGCTTTCTTTTGGGGGTCAGTAATCAGTAATTGGTAATCAGTTTCCTTCAAAAAGATGGTGGATTAGCCAAGGTTTCCTAGTCCAATGGTAGAGCTGATTATCTTTAGTTGCACAGCATGTCCAAGTATCCCATACTTCATTTCAAAATATATATTTTTCATTAAATATCAGACGTGCAATTTTGTCACGTTGACGAAAGTTTGGTTAAAAAAGTTGGTTGAGTTCGTAACAAAATAGATTAAGGGCAAGCTGATCAAAATACTTCTTGATCGATTAAACTTTATTGGAATCTTACGAAGCGAAGTCCTTTTTCATTTAGATTTTATAAAGCAGACCGCTCTTTCCCTCTTACTAAAAGTAAGAAAATCAGTTAATATTTTCTCCTGTAAACAAATTTGTATTTCCATGGACTTCATAGTCGTTAGAGTTGCTTTTTCGCCGAAAAAATATTAAGTATTACAAAAAATCAAAACGTACTGTATCATTCCCTATTATCTGTCAGTAGGATTCTACCGAAGCATAGCATCCAAAAGTTAAACATTAGTCTTTTTTGCTGGATATTTCACCGCGTCATTTCTATCTGTTTTCTGGGACGAAACTTGCAATAAATTATGGAATTCGTTGAAACTGTGACAGAAGAAGGTTTCTAGCACTGTTTAGAACAATGTAAGCGTTGTAGGTATAAAGAAGGAGTTTGGGGGCAGAAGACGGTTCTTACAGCGTCAGTCACGTAATTTAATAGCCACGCCTTATATACGTAGATTTAGAGGAATTTGTCACTAAGAAGAGTGGTTTCCGATTTCAAAAACAATCAGTGTTTGGAACGCTTCGTTCACGTACTTTTTCTTACAGGATATATTTTCTAACACCGGTAAGCCATCGTCTTAAAAATAGTTCGGCATCGTTCCATTTTTTCACGTTTTAATCTTTAAATTCCTCATCCACACTGATGCATATTACCAAAACTTACCCAGTAACTACTATACCCAAACACAATCACATTTACTAGAATACACGACCTGGGTTCTTTAAGTCATAAAGAAAGTGCATGCTACACGCAAGCTCTTAACCCATTAACCTCCTCCAAACACGTAAGCAACGAGCAATCTGCCGCCTTTGCCAGTGGTTTTTAATAGCTAGAGGACGAATTGCAACTGCGAAACTCGTGCAAGTACAACAAATGGCTATGCGTTCTATGCGTCAGGATGCCCGAACATCTCCATTTCAGACGGATACCTTCCAGCGCGCGCTGACTAAAGTTCATAGCACACATACATACATCCATACATACATAAGGAATAAGAATTGGGCAAGCGAATGCATTTACCATTTACTTGTGTGTGTGTGTTTGTATTCGTGCATAGGATGTACGTCGTCTATTTTACAATCTGGAGCATATGTCCTGCAGTATACGAGTACAGTGCGGCTACAGTCCTTTCATTGCTTTCAGCGGATGCTTTAATGTAACGCGGCGCAGTGACAGTTGTTTTTTCCTCACTTTTCTTTCTTACCCATCCAACAATTTCTTTTCGCTGACGGCTTCTGTAAATTTGCGCTTGTCTCAGCGTTTTTACTCCTCACTAAGCTTCAATGTCTGATGTGCATTTGAATAATTTAATA